>JAQZBX010028786.1:0-27597 GCA_029593785.1 Cabassous unicinctus
TTTGACTGCTTGCTTGTGAGTTTGCTTGGATTTTTGTTGTTGTTGTTGTTGTTGTTGTTTTGTTTCTTGTTTTTCTTTCTGCTTCCCCACCTCCTTTTTTAAATTAGGTGGTGCTAACTTATTTCTTCTTTGCTGTGCTTCTCCTTCCTTGATTTCCCATTTCTGTGTGTACTGATTTTGTCTACCAACGCTATCTCTTTTCTTTCCCTCATCTTTCTATCTTCTGCTTTCCATCGTGGTGCTTACATTCAACCCTTTTTTTGTTAGTCCTCAACTTCACTGGTTTTGATTTCTATCTTGTCTATTCTGTTCTCTTTCTTTCTTTTATATTAAATTTTTTCTTTCTGTCCTTTCTTTTCCCTTTCTCTCTCTCCTCATCATTCTGGCCTATTAAATCACTCTACATATTTTTCTCTATTTGGTTTCCCATTTCATTGTAGGTACTCCACTTTTTTTCCCTATTACTCTATACTGCTTACATGAGCTAAATACTCATTTTGATAAGTCTTATATGGCCCCTCTTCTGACTTTTATTCTTATTTCTATTATCCTTTTTCTTTTATGACCTCTTTCAATTTCTCTGGCTCTAATCTTTTTCCTTCAAGGGAACATAGAAAAGAGCAAGGAAACAAAACAAGAAGAACAAAGTGTCCAAGACAAAACTTAACACACACACAAAACTAGCAGCTAAACAAAACTCTTTCTCAGAGAGAGAGAAGCTAATCAAATGAATAAATCCATCAAGATAAATGATGACCAGACAGCAACCAAAAATTACAAACCATACTAAGAAACAGGAATACATGGACCAGTCCAATGAACAAGCTAAAAACTGGAACAGATGCAGAACATCAAACAACTAATCAAAGCTGTCCAAACAAATATCATGGACCAACTTAATGAAGTGAAGGAAGAGATTAAGGATATTAAGAAGACATTGGGAGAACATACTGAAGAAATCGTAAACATACATAAAAAGATTACAGATATGATGGTGATAAATGGCATAATCCAAGGAATCAAAAAAACACTGGAATCACATAGCAGCAGATTTGAACAGGCAGAAGAAAGAATTAGTGATGTGGAAGACAGTACTTCTGAAGTCAAACAGATAGTAGAACAGATAGATAAAAAGATAGAAAAAATCCAACAGGGACTTAGGGATTTAAATGACAATACAAAAAGCACAAACATACACATTATAGGCATCACAATGGGAGAAGAGAAGGGAAAGGGAACAGAAGGAGTGTTGAAGGAAATAATGGCTGAAAACTTCCCAACCCTATTGAGGGAGATGTATGTTCATGTCCAGGAAGCACAGCGTACCCCAAACAGTTAAAATCCTTTTGACTCCACAAAACTCTGTTAAGGTGTTAAGAACACTCTCACCCAGATCCTTGCCTCCTATAACCATGGAAGTAGGGGAATTCAGTGATGATATTTTGTGTATCTCCATTGTCAACTCACTCCTTGGGCTGTTAGTGTCTTCATTATTGGAGTGAAAGTCATTAGTACCCTCGAGTCCAATTAGAGAGCCAATTGAAAAATTCCCTGAACCACCTCTGGTATACCATGTTTAAGATTCTGATTCTCAAGAACCACTCCCAGTACCAAGGTGTATTAGTTAGTGTTCATTTGGGAAACAGAATCAACAAGAGATATTTGTAAACAGTATGAGATTCATAAGATTCTCTCATGTGACTGGTGGATGCACAAATCCCGATTCGGCAGGGAGACTGCAAACCAGGGACTTGGGTGAAAGTCCAATGAAGGTTCTTGGTGAATTTCAGGAGCCATTGGCTATCCAAAAACAAGCTGGGAATTCTCTCTGAATGCTGAAATCACTTCCCCTTTTAAAGCATTCAAATGATTAGTTAAAACATCACTCATTGCTGGAGGCAATGTCCCCCATTGATCACAGATGTAATCAGCCATATATTCAGGAAACTCATTAATGACTAAAGCCCTTAAATATCCTTATATTACAATTAGGCTGGTGGTTGCTCAACCAAAATCTGGGCACAGTTACCTGGCTGAGTTGAAAAATTAGCCTAACCATCACACAGTCTGAAATGCATACATAATTATACCTAGTTGTCAACCACTTTATAATAAATTCACCTTCAATTCAGTTTCTATTAACACATTCATAATTTTCTTTTAATTTCTCATTGCAGGTAGTGGATGTGGCTCAAGCTGTTGAATGCGTGCTTCCCACATGCGAAGAGTTGTGTTTAGTTCCCAGTGCCTCCTTAAAAACAAAAAACAAACAAGCAAACAAATGAAAAAAACAGCTCAGGGAAGCTGGTTCAGCTCAGTGGTTGAATATTGGCTTCCTACATATGAGGTCCCAGTTTCATTTCCCAGCCCTGGTGCCTCAAAAAAAAAAAAAGTTCTCATTGAATATGTTTAATATCAATATTTCTACCCACAGTCTGTGCAAAGCAATCTAGTCTTTTTCTGCTAAGTGCCTTATAAGTATTCCAATATTTACCCATTCCCAAATTCTAAAGCTATTTCACCATTTTTAGGTATTTAGGTATTTGTAATAGCAGCACACCACTTTCTAGTATCAAAAAAAATCTAGGTTTTCTATTAAATATGAGAAATATTACACAATGCATTGGCCAAACACAGAAATTTGGTGTCTCACAGACTCAATGGCAAAAAGCTTGCTGTCTGCTAGAGTTGTTACTATTTTACTTGCCCAGAACTTCTTGGTTTCCTTAGCTTTCCTGTTACATGACAACATACTCTCCTTCCTCTAATAAATTCCATTGACTTTCAGCTTCTCTTCTCCATGTGATTTTCTTTTTATGAAGCTTCCAATAATAGGAGTAAGGTCCAACGTCATTCAGTTGTGACACAACTTAATTAAAAATAACATCTTTAAAATGTCTTTTTTACAATGTTTTCACAACCAAAGGAATGGATTAAATTTAACAACATAACTGAAAACCACCACCACACTGCTGTACAGAATTTTACCTACCACCAGTGTGAGGTTAGAATTTTGTCAAGCTAGGAGATATGCTGCATTTACTATTTGCTGTAAATTATTAAGGCCTAGCATTTCTTCAGGATTAGTCGGTTTGGGATACCAATTTTATTTGGTATTTCCTAGAGATTTCTTAAATGTGGTTTCAGCATTACAATTATTTCTGTTGTAAAACACTTTTATTATACAAGAGCTTTATTGAAGTCCTTGTGAGATAAAGGTGCAAGGATTACATTCTATAATCCTATGACTGGGTCTCAATCTTTTAATTTTCCTGTGCCCCTTGTCTACGATGTTCACAAGCATTCATTAGCATTGTAACCCCTGCACTTCAAGTGATTCAGGAACACTAAATTGGATGGGGTTTTCTATATACTTTCCTACACATCTAAAGTTATAGGTGGTCTGATATCAGTATTTCCCTTCTCTAACATGGAAAGATAGCGGTGGCTGTCTTTCATTACTTCCCTTTCCCCCTGTCACTTAGATAGGATCAAACCCAGATTGGTTAGGTCCTGGTAAAATGTTTTTTGTTTGTTTGTTTGTTTGTTTGTTTGTTTATTTTTTTTCAGTGCAGTCCTTTCTAGGGAAAATAGGTCACTCTAGGCATATTACAAAAGGTTTACTTTTTTCCCCTCTTCCTACTGTAAGTACAAGGGGAAATTTTCGCAACTCTTCACAGTGGGAAACTAGAATGGCTCTTGTGGATAAACTCAAGAAAATATGTTCCTATGCCCTAAAGATGGGTCTCCTGGAGAGTTTAACTCTAAAGGTTTTCAATATTGGGCACCCACAAATAAGTCAAGTAGATTTTACACATTCCTATTTACACTGCCTCCAGCAGAGAGCTTCTATTTCTGTCCTCTCCTACAGCCTTAGCCATAATTCACATTAACAATCTCTATTCTATTTAAAGAAAGTAGTTTGCCCTTTGAGCTCAATTTTCTCATAGATAAAGAAAAGTTGTTTTTTTATAGATTGTTAAACATTTTTCTTGTTCTTGGGGTGGGAATGATGATTTCCAAATTACTTACATGCTTGTAGACTGAGAAATGTATTGTATTTCTTAACATTTGAGAAATTCTTACAAATGGATTTTACTAGTTCCAAATATTCCTCAAAAATTTATTTTAATGCAGTCTTTCACCATAAAATTACAATTAGAAAAAATAGGCAAATAGAATGCCAAAATTCCTCATGAATAGCATTTAAAAGTAAAAAATTCCAACATCCTAAAATTATTTTTAAAATCTCTTTTAAAATTCTCTAAAAAAGACTATTAAAGTTTAATATTATATTTACACACACTGGATATATAATTTTAAATTAAAGCAATGTTAAAAGTCAATGGGACATAGCCAAGGTCTACCTGGATTGATATCCTTTTCTCAAACAAATTTTAAAAATAGAGTAGGAGATGTATTCACCATTCAATTTTTAGAGAAGGATGGTGAAATGCATGCAAATAAATTACCATTAAGTTTGTAGACTCTAATGGATCAAAATTCTTTTCAGAGATATAGATCTTAAATTGAAGAAATATTGCTACTATCTTGTCTTACCTGAAGGATTCAGAAGTTTGACTAAATGAATTTATAGGTTTAACACCAGTAAGTTTCTGCAGTTAATTACTCTTACACAGGGATGCATATATATTTTTTCTTTGTTCACCTCAGAATTTAGCTGTAATATAATCACTGAAATTTAGCACATCTCTCTGTGGGATTCAATATTTTCTCTATCTTTTATTGTTAAACATAATGCAAAGAAAGAATCTAACTTTGGATGCAAACTCATATATGATTGCTCTGGATCACATCTAACAATTTTTTAGAATTAATTCCAAAATATATTTTGTTCCTTACATACATATTTGAAGCAAAATTCTGCAACCAGATTCTACAAGTCTTATGAAAATCTACACAGGTGTGTTATGTGATGAGGTAGCAGAAAAATAAATACAATTTCTGCGTGGCAGATGAAGAGTTAAAAAAATTCTTACCTGTCAAAAATGATATTGACACTCACAAATAAAAAAGAGCAAAGTTCAAAAACACAATTTTAAAATGTGGAATTATGCATTTAAGAAGCATAGCATTACTGACAAAATCAAATTCAAATGTATTTCTAATTTAAACAACTAAAATTTTTGTTAGCAATGTAGCAATGACATGAACATTCGCAAATATTGTTGGATAACAGATAAATCCAATTTTGTCATTTCTGGACATTGTTATATTCCTAGTTAATTAGGACTGGCCTAACAAAGTTCAATAAACTGGGTTGCTTAATATTCCAGAAATTTATCAGTTGGCTTAATAAAAAGTGGAAACAGGATCTCCTTGTCAAGTTTTAGCAGAGTCATGCATTTGCTGAGGTCTTTCAGGTTCTGGCAGTGGCAATTTGTGACACAACTCAATCTCTTCCTCTGATATGTGGCTTATTCTCTCTCTCTTTGTAAAAACTTACTCTCCTCATAAGGACACCAGTCTAATTGCCTACAATTTTCATTGTGACCTCATCATTTCTAATGATATATCTAAAGATCCTAGTTCTATTTTTAATCACATTCATGATACTGGGGGGTATAATTTGTACTTATCTTATTAAGGGACAAAATTCAATCCATACCAGCTATCAAACTTAGAATCTTGTATATGTTAGCACTCAGCAGTTAAATTTCAAGTAATCCAAGAAATAGTGACATTTTTATTATGAAAGACACAGTAAATTGAGCATCCACAGATTACTCGTTAATAATAGACATGGACAAAAAGGAACAGTTATGGAGGGAGTGGCATATTTGGAAGCCTCTCCTGGATTAGGTAAATTACTCTTCTCATCTCCATCTAATAGTTCCATGGGTAGATATAGGCCCATTTTAGCAATGTCTAAAGATTTTTCTATTAGAGAGTTACATGTTATCTATGAGACAACTGCCAAATTTAAATACAGTTGAATTGGTTTTCAAACAATTTAAAGGGCTAAGTTTTTGAAAGTTGAATACTTCGCTTGGAGGATAAAATTGAAACTTCCTGATTTGCTTCATATTTTAAAATATAAAAAGTCCAGCAAATGGAAAAATTCATCCTGACTTGAATAAATGTCCATTAATATATCAGTAATTGTGGCTAGGCAAATGGAATAAATTGTTGGCTAGTCCTAGATAACATGTTTATGCATTCACTATGTGTTGGGCATCTGTTACTGATAGCCTTGCCAAAACCCAAATGCCTGAAAGGGAGGAAATACAGGTTCTGAATGACCTGAAGAATAGTCACCAGAGATATAGCAACAATGGGTCATATGTTTACATATATCCAATTAGTGCCTTTCATTGCACTTAAATAAAGGACCCAGATATCCTATAAATTGTGTTAAAGATTTGTATATGTGTAATAGAAAGTATTGTGGTATTTAATCCACATCAGTTTATGTAATGCTGGGCTATTGCTACAAGAATTACATGCAGTTTTAAAAAATTGGCTATTTGGTGAATGTGAGAAAATAAAAAAATGGTATGAAGTACAGGAAGAACTTTTTTTAGGAACATTTTTTACACATACTTGAAATCATTTTAACTCATTTATTAACATCTTATCCTATCAGGTTTATGCACAGAGGGTTCATTTCACTACAAAATTCCCACTGGGACAATTATCATGCTTTAAATAGGCTTTAAAATGAATTTATCACATAATCGCAGAGATAAGCAATACCAAATATAGTAAAATATAAAAGTGAAATATAGAATCAGTTGTATTGCTGAGCAGCATTTCTATAATTCTACAATTCTCTATTTGTTTTTATTGCTCTTGTGAGCAAGTTGTATCCAATCAATTAATCTTTTGAAAACTAGAACTAATTTGTTGATTATTCAATATATGCTGCAAAGCTCAATAAATGGATATTTTGATATAGAATTTTATTGTGTAGAGTTTGCTGAAGTTGGATTGTACATTAAATTTTAAAGGAAGCACCAAGCACTGTAATAAAAATAGAATTATATACAAATAATGTTGAGTGATGAGACATGAATATAATAAAATTGAAAAATGAAATTTACATGATTTTATATTTATAACTGCTGATAATATTAAATTATAAAACCCAGAATGTATTGGCAATTTTTTCATTAATAATAAATGAATACAAATCTGTCAAATGTACGTGAAATTATGAAGACCAGAACTAACATGTTGATAAAAATCATTTAGAAAGTATTCCCAAAGAAGCATGTCATAAGGCAAGCACACAATTTTAATGGTACATAACTAAATATATAAATATTTATTATAATTCTACCAAGGTGTAATTTTTCACTTACAAAATCATTTTCAAAACTATAATATTAAAATGTATATTTAAATTTTGTTTTGAAATGTGTTGCACACAAATAACCTTACAAAAACATACCTAGTGCATAAATTTATTTAGTTATTTTAAATGTACGTAACACATAAAATTTATTTAAGAAATATATATCAATAAAAATAATATCCTTGGATGCATTATTATAACTTTTGAAGATTTATCAGGAAACAAAATTGATAGAAATTGTGTGCTATTCATATATACATATATATGTACATTTGTATATATATACAAATATGCATATACAGCTGTATGAATCTACATATATTTGTATATGGTTCCTCTTTTAGTTTCCAAGGTACTCAAGCAAATACCATGAAATAGTTCCACTTAAACAATGGGAGTTTACTTGTTCACAGTTTTTGAGTCCAAGAATATTTCCAAATCAAGAAAGTATCAAGGTGATGCATTCTGCCAGAAGACTGTGATGTTCTGCAGCTGGCTGCTGGTGATCCTTTGTCTATAGTTTGTCATATAGCAAGGAACATGGTGGCATCTCTTGGTTTCTCTCTCCTGCTCCAAGGACCGTTGATGTCATATTCTGGCTGCCCTGTTTCTAGCTTTTTCTCTCATTCTCTAAATTCATTCTCTTATATAGGAATCCAATAATAGGATTAAGACCCACCCTGATTGATTTGGGCTTTACCTTAACTGAATTTGCCTCACCAAATGGTACTACTTACAATGGTTTGACATCCACATGAATGGGTTAATTTTAAGAACATGGTATAATGTGGTACATACAGATGCATTTACCACAGATAAATATATACATACATATATGTAATTGAATACATTTGTGTGTATATATATATATATACACAAAAGTAGGAAACTAATTAACAATGAATAATAATGTAGTTCATTATAATTAATAGGATAAATTGCTGTAATTGATTGGGTAAACATTATTAAATACTATAAGAGTACACATGCTTCTTTTATTTCAAAAGCATATCATTTCCAGAATAAAGTGGTGAGAAGAGAAGATGGTGTACTGGAGTTGTAAACTAGAATAATATAGTCAGTATTAAATGTTATCTTAGAAATTGAGGAACTTAAGATATGAGCAATATTTTATTAATGTTTATTTTCATGGATGTTGCAATATTATAATAGTGCTATTTAGTGAGTTAAGTGTAAAATTCAGCACAGTGTCTATATTGCTGAAGAGGTGCATTTTTTTCTCTTGTGTTCTATCAAAAAACATTTGTGCTCTCTATTGTTTGCTAGCACCTGAAAATGTTTGGTGTCTTCAGTCATAGAGCTTTCTGATTAATAGTTCTGTGAAACTCAAATGGGACTCAGCCAGAAGAACTGATCTGTTCCATTATGATTTTAACAAGAACAAGTTGAAGAAATTTGTACATGAATTGTCTCCAGAACAATAGAAGTTTGGTTGTTTTATGTTGTCTATCTCTGATATATCAATGCATTTCTTTATATAAGTCCATTCTCTTCATCTTCTTCTCAACTGTATAATTTTTTTAGAGGAGATTTACCTTACCAGTACTTTCCTAAGGGTTCCAGCCACGTCTTTATTTCGAAGACTATAGATGAGGGGGTTGAGCATGGGAGTGACAATAGTGTAGAAGACAGACACTACTTCATCCTGCTCAGCGGTATGATAGGCTTTGGGGAGAAAATACTTGAAGATTGCTGTCCCATAGAAAAGTGACAGCACAATCATATGGGAAGAAAAGTTTGCCAAAGCCTTTCTTATCCCTAACTTGGATTCTAATCGCAAAAGAGTAGATAGTATCTGCCCATATGAGGCCATAATGGCAGATATTGGAATGAGGAAGAATCCAACACCACTAAGATAAAGCCCATTTTCATAAAGTGATGTATCAGCACAAAAAAGTTTCAGAGGAGCTGGGATTTCACAAAAGAAATGATGGATTTCATGGGATGCACATATGCACATAGTTAGAGTATATATGACATGTACCAAGGCATTGAGTAGTGCACCTAGCCAGGTGCCAGCCATCATGAAAATGCAGACTGTAGGTCTCATGTGAACTGAGTAATGGAGAGGGTGGCATATAGCCACATAGCGATCATAGGCCATGACTGCCAGGAGAAGGCACTCTGCTCCACAAAGTGTCATGAAAATGATAAGCTGAACTCCACAGTAAATAAAAGAAATGGTATTCTTCCCAGACAGAAAATCATTGGCTATTTTGGGGACAAAATTGGAGCTATACAAGAGGTCCATGATGGAAAGTTGGCTGAGAAAGAAGTACATAAGGGTATGGAGCTGAAAGTCCAATCAAATGAGAATCATCATCATAATATTTCCAACAAGTGTCATGAGAAACATCAAGAAGATAAGAGAAAATAGGAAATAGGAGCTTTAATGTGGTGAAATAGCCCCAGAAGAACAAAGTCTATTCCAGTGGTCTCATTAGACCATTGCCCCATTCTCTGCTTCTTTATTCATTATCCTGTATGATTAGACAAAAAAAATTTAGTCCCATGCTTATTTTACAATGTGCCAACTTCATTCTTTTGCTTACTCTTGTATTTGTATATATGGTGTGTTGCTGCTACTTTCTACAATATTTCATTACCACACATTGTTTTTCTCATTACTGTTGTAATGTCACTGCCTGCTGATTTAAAATAGTTTAACAACAAAATTTAACACATTTACACTCTCAGTATTTTAAGGAAATACTTTTAAACTCTTTGATATTTGAATATTTTAATAAATAGAATTTTATTAAAAGTAAAATATTCATACATCTCAATACATCCTCTCTCCTTATATGTATCATCTTTTTATCTCTGTATCTATCTACGTGTCTATCTCTATATATCACTACCCCTCTAAATCTCAATATCTCTTTCTATTTATATTTTTTATCTGTTTATATCTTTATCTGTACATGTGGATATTTCCAGTACAGATATGTAAAGATATTTTATGGTTTTTCTTAGTCCTGATTTGCAAGAGGTGGAGACTACATAAATGAGAGAATGGTTGTAAGTAATCTTCTATACACTATGTGCAATGCCGTTTTAACTTTATAACACATCTGCAAGGTATTACATTTCTTGTCTTTATAGGCAAGTTTGGTTTTCTTGGAGAACAAGTAATTTTACTTATTTAGAAAGCAGTTAAAGAGCCAGGACCATGTTTCCAGGTTCCTTGTTCCTTTGCCTCTGTAGTTTATTTATTGTGGCCTCTAAAATAATAACCCTGTTTAAGTGTTCTTTATCTATAAAACCAGATACCAGCAGGTGGTGATTCAGTAATTTGACTTCATATACTCAAAGACTGTTGATAATATGACAGACTACAAAATCAATTGAAAAAAAAGAAAAAACAAAAAATGCTATACAAAAGCAAAAACTGCTATTAGTGATTTAATTTGGTTGCAGGGCATGGTACTAGTTTTCATCACTGCTCAATCTGGTAGTGCTCATTGTGAAGAGACAAAAGATTACCTTGAACAAAAGGCAATGACCTGGTATGAAGGGGTTAACTAAATTGAACCTCAATGGGCTTATTTGCTATTTTGTTGAAAAAATTAGGAAGTGAGTCTCTTGGTGTTGCTAATTCATAGGCATTGCGTTGTTCAAGACATTCCTCAAAAAATTGGCTCATTTTAAAAGGTAACATCCAGGAGCAGTTGTGGCACAAGTGGTTGAGTGCTGCCTCCCACAGAGCAGGTAGCAGTTTCATTTCTGGTGCTTCCGAAAAAGAAAAAGAAAAAAAAAAAGCAAAGAAACCAAAAATCCAACTCAGGGGTGCCAAGGTGGATCAACGGTTGAGTGTTAGGTTCCCACATAAAAGGCCCTGCGTTCAATCCCTAGCCCAGGTACCTCAAAAAATAAATATAAAATGTAAATATAAATCAATTTATAAATATGAAAGTAGATTAGTGGTTATGCAGTTCTGAGGAAAGAATAAGGGATTTAGCATCTTTCTTTTCGGAGTAATGAAATTTTTCTAAAATTTTAGAGATGATGAGTATACAACATTGTGATTAAACTAAAAGCCATTGATTATACACTTAAGATAGAATAGCCAGAAACAGCAGTTATGTACAGTGGGGGAAGTGTAGAGAGATTGAGAGGTGAGGAATTTTCTTGTTTCTTTGTCTGTTCTTTGTTTATTATTATTATTATTATTGAAATAATGAAAATGCTCTAATAATGATTGAAATAACGAATGCAGAACTATGTGATTATAGTAAATACCATTGATTGTACAATTTGTATGTTTATTAATATGTATCAATAAAATTGATTTTATTAAAAAATAAAATGTAACATCTATGACAACATCAAAAAATAAATTTCTCTCAATACAGAAAACAATACTAGCTTCTTTGCTGGAAAAGTGTAGTCAGAGTCACTGGCTAACACAGTCTACAGTGACGTGTATCTTCTGGTTGAAAGCATTCCATTCTGTTATCATACTCCAACTAGGAAATTCCATATAATTAACTATTAACAAGTATGACCTATTGGTTATAAAACTACTACATTTCATTAATTGTGTTTATTTCAAGGACTGTTAGTTTATATATTTATTAGAAGTTCTGTAACAATTATGGACAGAAATAAAAAATAACTGATCAGCAGATATAGTTCAAATCACTGTGGACCTCATACTTTGGCTTAAATTCATGGAGTTCTGAATTATATTTCAATAATGTAATTTTCTACTTCAACATTTTGTTTTATAAATTCATATAAAAAGATGAAATCAACACAATTGAAATGTAAAATACGTAATATTTTTAAAATAACAATATGAATGGAGTCTATTTCAGAATTTTTTTGTTGTTGATTGTTAGAAATTAAGTAATTATTTAATCAACTGAAACATTCTTTTTCCAACAAGTCAACTCTATTCAATTAAAAAAATGCTTGATTTAGGATTTTTTTCTATATTCCATATTTCCTGCTGGTATTTGTGAAATTGCATGTCTTAAGTATCCTAGTAAAGGAGGGAAAGAGTAAAACTGATTCAATTTAAAATTCAAAACAACATTGAAAAAAAGTTGCTGGATTCCTGAGAGTGAATTAATTTTTTTGTTTCTAAATATAATTTTTATTAAGTATAAATATATAATGATTGAATCATTCTAAATCAGTAATACCTGTGTCAGTTAGAGAAATGCAGATATAAACTAAGTAAGAAATAAGGAGCAAAAATTAATTATTAAAGACTTTCTTACTATATGCTTAATCCTCTCTTAGTGTAATCTCTTTCACACAAAAAGATTTTATGGAATGAAGGAGAGAATTTGACAGTTAATAAGAATTTTCAAGTTTGGAGTAATTCTGATTGCCTATTCTTCCTTCTTTAACAACATATAATTTTATATATGATTCCCTAGAGCTTTTAGGAAATACATAAGTTGTTCTTGTTAATGGCACAGAAGTGAAAATCCATATATAAGGAGTTAGACATAGTCATAGTATATACTATGTAAAAACCATAGGACTAGACTAACATACAAAATACCCTTGTATTTTTGAAGTGATTTTCACAAGTGATATTTCATATGCTCCATAACTAGTTAAAAAGATTATTTTTTATCAATATATTGATAAGTAATTAGTACTTTTTAATACATTTTAAAACAAATCATGTTTTAATCTAGAGAGTCAATTTTAAGAATCATTTGAAGTAACTAACAGAATCTTAGAATATGAAGGGCTAAAAGGTCCAGCCATTATAATCTCAACTAGTTAACTTGTACTTTCTAAATATTTATGTATAATAAATCTATATATAACATATCTATTCATTTAAACTTATTTACTCCTGAGGAGTGAAATATCTATTTTGCCTAATAAGTTTTCTCATGTAAAGATATCAAATTGTTATGCATCCTAAATTTTCCTAAAATCAAAATTTTCACATTTAGAATTTTAAAAATGTATTTCTTATGTTAAACTAAAGGTAAAAGTAATGAATTAATTAATTAATAATAAAACTAGTGGACTGTCCATGTTAAAGTTATTCAGTAAGTATGTAAAAATGATTTAGATTTTTGTAATTAAAACATTATTTGAGACAATGTTTCTCCTCTTGTTATTGAAGAATCCCTGAAGGATGTAAACTAGCAGATACATGTGGTGAATGAAAAAAAAAAACTTGCGTTAAATCTTCAGTCTGTTCATATACTGATTAAGCCCTGAGTCTCAGCAGAGTTGCAACACCTATTCACCAGTTCATTGGACTCAGCCAGGAAAACTAACAAAAGGATGAGGATAGAAAACATCCATCCCAGGAAACAGTGTCTGCAACTGCAAGCAACACAGTTCTAGCCATCTTCTCCATGGGATCTAAACCACCTTTTAATCAGAGGCAAGGTGGACATCACCACCCAAAAATCCTCAATTTTGAGGAATGGAACAAACATAAGTGGAGAAGGAACTATGGACAAAAGTAGACATTATTACTCTAGAAATGGAAAAACTTTTATCATTGATATAAAGGTAGGTGACAACAGAGGTTCTGAGGGGAGGGGGAGGGAAGAATAGGTGTAACATGGTAGCATTTTTGGGTCATTGGAATTGTTCCACATGACATTGCAATAATGGATACAGGCCATTATACATTTTGTGAAAACCTATAAAATTGTGTGGAGCAAAGTGTAAACTACAATGTAAACTACAGTCCTTGATTATACAATGATTCAATATGTGTTCATCAATTGTAACAAATGTACCACAGTGATGAAATATGTTGTTAATGTGAGAAAGTGAGGGAGAGGGAGTGGATGTGCTATATGGGAATACCGTATATTTTTGATATAATATTTATGTAATCTAAAGCTTCTGTAAAATAAAAATAATTTTAAAAAGAGCTGCTCAGTTTCAGTTTTATTTCTACTTACCCAAAGATCCGAATTGATAATCGTGTAACTTTACTTTTACCTGTATTGCAAAAGCAAGCTAATAATGTCAAATGAACTTCCTACTCAAAAAAGAATAACATTATCATGCTTAATATTCAATTGAATTTTTTTGGCTTTAACACAATTCCTAGATTCAGACTAACTTACCCTTCATATTTTTCCCCAAGATAACACCAGAAATCACTTTATGTGAAAGGAAGTGTTGCAAAGAAATGTATCCAGAGAGATTCATCATCCTTTGTTGTCAGCATCACACACTAAGAGGTTAAATACCACAAGGAAGTCTCTACCACAGAAGTTTGGACCAGTTTAAATTCTGTCTGCACTGTCCTCAGGGAAAATGCCTGTTGTCTGCCACTCTCTTCCCTTAGGTAGGCAAGCACCATTATTCCATTATTCTTCAAATGTCCAAATTAAGCAGCTGAGCTCTCTTGGAAACAAGTAACCAAAAATATCAATAATTCCCATAATCATCTATTTACCACCCCAATTAGTTCCAGCTGGGAACTGGGAAATAGAAGTAGAGAAATTACCATGCAAAATTCAACAGCGCTGCCTTGCATGGGTATTTCTCTACCACCTTTGATCCAGACTGAGTGGGTTTTCCACTTCCTCTCTGGCTTTACTACTTATTAGTAACTTCAGATATTTTACTTAACTTTCCTTTCCTCTGTTACTTTACCTACAAAATGGAGATGAGAAAAGCATGCATTTTAGAGGGTTTTGTTTAATTTTAAAAATTAAACAAAATTAATTGTTTAATTTGTTGATATTGGTTAAATCAAAAATTGTAGAAGTGCATCATGTTCATAGGAGACACTAAATGTTTGACAATATGAGGATAAATTTTTGAATTATGCAGGGTATGATGAGGAGTCTGGATTGATCCCTAAGTTTAGTTTTATTTTTCTGCTGGTATCATCAAGTACACAAATTATAAACCTATATAAAGAGAAACATGCTTTATTTAGTGAACTATATGTAACTTCATGAATTTATTGATTTTCAGACCCCTCATTTAAAAGTAAACACACTATGTCCATTTACATTTAATATACACACATCCAGCACATTCTGTACATATACAAAGAAAGTTCCTTCTTCTTTCTCATTTTGAAATATGCAGTACCATTGCTATTTTTGTACACTTATGTAATTCTCCATATTTAATTACAGGCTTCTGAGCATTCTAATCCCGAAATGATCCCTAAATATTTTCTCTATAATGGGGTATGGGAGATCTTTAACAATTCTAAGAGTTGCGCTTGGTTATAGAATGAAATTTCTGGCTCTGTATGAGATACTGGCAAAGTTAGTTTGGGTCAAAGCTTATTTATAAGGTCCCTATTGTACATGATATTAAACGAATTTCAAACCCTTTATGTGTGTTTCTTTGATGCTTGGCAGGGTTATAAGTACTTTATATAAATACTAAATACTCAGACCTCCACTGTCACTCTTAGGTAGACAATATGAATAATTCCATCATTTCTGAAATATAGAAGTTGTCTAATTTCACATATAGAGCAAGTAGTGGAGCCAAAATTTGATCATACGTATCCCACTACAGTGTCTGTGTTCTTATCTGACATGGTTTGAGCCACATAACATTTAACACATCAACACAGGTTTTTATACTGTATTAAGAACATTTAAAAGTACAGTGTTAAAATACAAATACAACAAGAATTATCAATTGTAACATGCATCCAAACACCCCAAGGCCATTATATTAATCATATAATTGGAAAGCAGCCCATCTGTTATTTCCCACTAGTGTTGTTGCGGAACAACTACTAAACTACCTAGAAAAAGCAAAACAAAACTACCAGCTCTAGAGTAACTAAAGGAACTCAGAGTTTGAAAATAATTTTTACAATTAATTTTTCCTTTTTATAAAGTTAAATCCAACGTTAATTATTTAGTAATTATGCATCATGAAGTTTTAAAATAAAAATACTGCAAAAATACTTCAGAATTTTCTTGAAGAAAACTCAAAAGTTTGAATTGTTTATGTGGTCCATGGAAATATGGGAGAGAGAAGGGTTTCCCATTTAAGATACTTTTACATTAAATAAGCATAAATCCTTCTACATGTAGGGCTGCTTCTTATATAACACTCTATTTTCACATGTTAGGTTATCGGTTTTCAGGTTCAATAATGTCCAATCAAGTCTCATTTTTTTCTTCTTTTTTTCTTCTTCCATGTCCCCCCACTCACAGTTCAGATCAGGCACAAGACCTGGGCTGAGGTGTGTATCGGGTAGGCTCACTCTGCCTCCTTTCTTTATACAGTCAGTGCAAGAACACAGCCTGTGGTAAGTAGCAGGAGGCCCCCAGTGTCATTTTTTGTTGCATGCATCAAGACATCATTCCCTTTTACAGCTGCATAATATCTCATCATATTTATATTCCATATTCTGTTTGTTCATTTGTCATTTCATGGACATATGGGTTGCTTCCATTTCTTGGCAATTGTGAATAATGCCTCTACAAACAGTGGTGTGCAAATACCTATGTGAGTCCCTGCTATCAATACTTCTAGGTAAATACCTAGTAGTGGTATTGCCAGGAAATATGATAATTTGCATGTGGTTTCTTGTGGAACTGTCAAACTAAATTCTTCAGCATCTGCACCATTTCATATTACCATCAGCAAAGAAAGAAGGTCTTATTTTTCCACATCCTCTACAACACTAATAGTTTTCTTTTTTGTAATAGTAGCCATTCTTGTGGTTGTGAAATGATATCTCATTGTGGTATTGATTTGCATTTCCCTAATAACTTTTGATGTCGAGCTCCTTTTTATAAGGTTTTTAGCCATTTGAATATCCTCTTTGTAGAAATGTCTACTCAATCAAGTCTTTCTTCCATTTTTTAATTGGGTTGTTTTTCATTTTATTGTTGTTATAACTTTTTTTGTATATTCTGGATATTAAACCCTTATCAGATATATGATTTCCAAATATTTTCTCTCATTGAGTAGAATGTCTTTAAACTTCTGTGACAAAGTCCTTTGATGCGTAAACATTTTAAATTTTGTTGCAGTCTTATGTACATTTTATTTTTCTCTTGTTGCTTGCGCTTTGGGTATAAAGTTTGGAAACCAATGCCTAACACAAGAGCCTGAAGATGTTTCCTACATTTTTGTCTATGAGTTTTATAATCTGGGCTTTTATATTTAGTTCTTTCATCGATTTTGAGGTAATTTTTTATGTGGCATGAGAAAGGGATCCTCTTTTATTGTTTTGCATATTTTATCCATTACTCTGAGCACCAATTGTTGAACAAACAATTCTTTCCCAATTGAGTACACTGGCAACCTTTACAAAAATCATTTGACCATAGGTATGAGTTTCTACTTCTGAAATTTCAATGCACTTCCATTGTTTGATATATGTATCATTGTTGGAATTTTAATTTGTATTACATTGAATCTATAAATCATTTAGGGTAGAATTGACAGTTTCATGCCAGGTAGGCTTCAAATTGATGAACATGGAATACCCTTCCAATTATTTAGGTCTTCTCTGATTTCTTTAAGAGATGTTTTGTCTTTTGTGTGTGTGTGTACAATTTCTTTACATTATCAGTTAAATTTATTCCTAAGTATTTGATTCTTTTAGTTACTATTTTAAAAGGAATTCTGTTCTTGATTTCTTCCTCAGATTGCTCATTACTAGCATAAAGAAACAATACTGACTTTTGCATGTTGATCTTGTATTCTAATACTTTACTGAATTTATTAGCTTCAGTAGCTTTGTTGTTTATTTACTTGTAATTTGTCTTTTGATGTCTTATATTAGTTTCTTGAGTCAATGTACATTGTTTGTGTTTTTCTAGGAATGTGTCCAATTCACCTAGGTGGTCTAATTTATTCGCATACAATTATTGAAAATATGCTCTTATGATTCTTTTCATTTTTGTGGGTTCAGTAGTACTGTTCCAAATCTCCTTTCTGATTTTATTCATTGGTGTATTCTCTCGTTTTTTCCTTTGTCAGTCTAGTTACAGCTTTGTTAATTTTATTGATTTTTCAAAGACCCATATTTTGGTTTTGTTCATTCTCTCTATTTTTTTCTTATTCTCAATTGCATTTATTCTTATTCTTGCCTAATTTCTCTGATTAGAACTTCCAGTAAAATTATGAATAACAGTGGTGACAGTGGGCATCCTTGTCTTTTTCCAAATCTTAAAGAAAAAACTTTCATTCTTTCACCATTGAGTATGATATCAGCTCTGGGTTTTTCATATAAGCCCATTATCACATTGAAGAATTTTCCTACTCTTCGTTGTTTTATAATTGTTCTTGTTAGGTAAGCGTGCTGAATTTTTTCAAATACATCATCTTCATCAATTCAGAAGATCATGTGCTTTTTCCGTTTGCTTTGTTAATGCAGTATGTTAAATTAAATGATATTCTTATTAATAAATACCCCATTGTATATCTGGGATAAAATCCATTTTATGATGGTGTATAAATCTTTTGATGTGCTGTTGGATTTGATATGTAAGTATTTTTAAACAATTTTGCATCTATATTCATAACATACTTTTTATGTAATTTATTTTTCTTGTAGTATCTGTGTCTAGCTTTGGTATTAGCATGATGTTGACCTCATAAATTGACTTAGGTGGTTTTCCCTCCTCTTAAATTGTTTGGAAAAGTTTGAGCAGGATTGGTATTAATTCTCCTTGGAATGATTTATAAAATTCATCTGTGAAGAAATCTGTTCCTGGGCTTCTCTTTGTTAGGAGAATTTTGATGATTGATTCAATTTATTTACTTGTAATTTGTCTGTTGATGTCTTATATTAGCTTCTTGAGTCGGTGCACATTATTTGTGTGTTTGGCTGGAATAAGTATCATCTCTCTCCCAGGGCTCATTTCTCTCAGGACTCAGCTGCACTGCTCTCTCCACAAGGTCATTTATAGACTATCAGGGCTCTCTCTTCCCAGGGCCTCTGCCAGTGTCTATGGAGTGATCTCTATTTTTCTGTGTTCTTCTACTGAAAGTTTCCTTCCCAGAGCTCTAACATAAGAACTCCTACTCCTCTGCCTTGTCATTTTCTCTGTGAATTTTTGCCCAGCAAGGGGGCAGGGACTCAATATTGTACTGATGTGGCTCAATCAAAGCCTTAATCATAATTTAGTGAAGTAAAAGTGAAACCTCTAAATCCAATACAATCTCATAGGGCCAGAGGAACAGACAAGTTTATAAACATAATCCAATATCTATTTTTGGAATTCATAAATAACAGCAAACTGCTACAGTATGATTCCAGTCTTTTTTATGTTTATTGAGATTTTTTTGTGACCTAACATGTGGTCTATCCTGGAGAATTAACCATGTACACTTGAGAATAATTTAAATATTTCTAATATGTGTTGCAATGTTTTTATATATCTTGCAGGTATAATTATTTTAACATACTTTTCAAGTTTTCTTTTTCATTATCTTCTTCCTAAATATTCTATCTACTGATGAGAGTGTCTCCAACTATTATTTTAGAATTGTCTATCTCTCCCTTCAGTTTTGCTAGTGTTTAGCTCATATATTCTGGAACACCCTGGTTTGGTGCATAAATACTTATGATTGTTGTTTCTTCTTAGTGGATTGTATTAATTACATATCAATTAATATATGCTGTCCTTCATTTTCCCTTATTACAGCTTTTGATATAATGTCTATTCTCCTGATATTAGCATATCTACTCTAGTGTTTTTGGTTACAATTTTCATGGAATATCTTTTTTCATCCTTTCACTTTCTACCTATTTGTATGTTTAGGACTAAGGCGGGTCTCTTATAAAGAACATATAGTTGGATCCTGCTTTTTATCCATTCTAAGATGAAATGATAAGTTGTTTGACTCAGAAGTTTTTTCCATTAATGCTCATTATTATTACAGTAAAGGCAATATTTATTTCAGCCATTTCATCTGTTTTTTATAAGGCATATCAATTTTGTCTCTCTTTTCTTTTATCACAACCTCTCTTTTCAATATAGTTGATGTTTCTTTCATGTATCTTATTGATTGCTTTCTCATGTCTGTTTCTTTATATTTTTAAAATGCTTTCTTTGTGGTTAACTTGAGTTCTATAGTACACAACATAACTTATAACTTACTAATTTGGATTGGTATTTACTTAGTTTCCAAAGCATAAGTGCTCTCTGCCACCATATCTCTGTTTCCCCATTTATGTTATTTATGCCCCATGTTGCTTGTTTATGTTTTGCATGTCTGTTATCAGGAAATATGCCTTTTCCTTTTTCAATTATATCATGATTCTTACATAAATTAAAAAGTAGAATTTCATATTAAGGATACAATGCTACTGAGTTTTGCATTTCTTCTTTTGACTACCCTTACTATGGGTCTTCATTTCTCCACATTATGGCAATTGGCTTTCTCCTGTCTTTTCCTTTCAGCCTTCAGAACTCCCTTTTGTAATTCTTGTAGAGCTGGTCTCCTGTTGACACACTATACTATTTTCTACTCATCTGTGAATATTTTAAACACTCCCTCATTTTTGAAGGATATTTTTGCTGGATAAATGATGACTGGATGGCAATTTTTCTCTTTCAGTACCTTAAATATTTCATAACATTGCCTTTTCACCTCCATGGTTTCTGATGAGAAATAGGCACTTACCCTTATTTAAGATTACTTTTGTGTCACGAATCACTTTTCTTTCTTCCTTCAGATTTCTCTTTATCTTTGGCATTTGCCATTATGATTAGTATGTGTCTCTTCTGCTTTGGAAGAGACAGAGATTCTAAATGCTATGCTAAGGCAGATTTATTCCATCCAATTAGTTTCAGTTTATAGTAAATGATTATAACAATTGAGCAATCATGAAAAAATAAGAATAATTAATTAAAGACACAGTTAAGAATGAAAGTGTATACAACCACTCATGAAATCGGGGGAAAACAAAACATCTGAACTCTCATGTGGCTGGGGAGCCCCTTTGCAGCTGATCAGAGTCCCTATTGGAAAAATGGTCCCAGGCAGAGCATCTAGCCCTAGGTGAGGCTCTGACTGCCAGCTTTGGGGATATCCCTTTTAAGGGGTTCTGAACCTCAGAACTCCAATTAGTCTTCCAACTTGTGAGGAATTAACTCCTTGAAAGTAAACAAATCTATCTGGTAGGGAGAGGCCAGCCCTCCACAGGAGAGACATGATGTCTTGAGGGGTCTTTGTTCTATTCTATTTATGGTACACTGAACAGGAACATAAAGGTTTTTAGCTTTTAGTTTTACAGGAGATACAAACAAGGTGTGTAAATATTATGTCTGGTGACTTTCTCCTTTTAAACATTTGTTTTTGGGTAATAGATGATGGTGTTTCCTGTATAGCAGTGTTCTAACATTCCAAAAGACAAAGGAAAAGTTAATCATTCACAATTCTAGGCTGAAACAGCTGGGACTATTGGTTAGAAAGCTTATGAATTCAAAATTCTTAACAATAATTTTCTTCTAGTACATCTGTGTCCCAGAGTATGTCTATTAGGATTTATTCTGTTTTGAGGATATTGTACTTCTTGGACATTTATAGCTGTCTTTCATAAAAGTTAAGAAATTTTCTGCCATTATTTCCTCAAAAAATTTTTTCTGCCTCTTTTTCCTTCCCTTCGTCTAGAACACTCATAATGCATATGTCTGTGTGCTTTGTGTTGTCACTCAGTCTCTGAGACACTTTCCTATTCTATTCTTTATCTGATCTTCTGACAATATGTTTTTGATTGTCATGTTTCTTAGGTTGTTGATTTATTTCTTCTCCTGTTCAAATCTGCAGTCTTATGCCTCTAGGGTATACTTAATCATTTCTGCTATTTTGCATTTCATCCCAATAATTTTTACATTTCTTTTATACTTTCAATTTCTTCTTGTTGCTCATATATTGTCTTCTTAATATTCCTCATCTCTCTCTGAATATTTTCCTACATCCCCCTGAATTGATTTAGTATATAAGTTTGAACATCTTTGATTAGTTTTACCAAATCTGTGTCTCTTTTGATGTTTTAATTTGTTCTCTTTACTTAGCCATTCTTCCAGTTTCTTGGTATGACTTTTAGTTTTTGCTGAAGTCCAAGCCCCTGACTATCTTTTTAATCAATTTTAATGAAACTTATTCATAATAATACAATTAATTTAAAGTGTAGTATAAATGACATTTGTTAAATCACTGAGTTGTACATTCATCATTTTAAAAAATATTAAAGTATTTTAATTACCACAAAATGAAAAGAAAAACAACAAAAAATGAATGCCAAAAAACCCCACTACCCATTAGTAGTCACTTCTCAATTTATCTATCCTTCCCCTACCATACGTAACTGCTGGTCTATTTTCATCTCTACAATTTATTTTATTTACATTTTACATAGGTGGAGTTAAGCAATACATAATAATTTTTGCCTAGGTTCTTTCGTTTAGTGGGGCTTCTTTTTTTACCATTGTTGTAAGATAATTGGTATATTACTATACACTATTGCCAATAGTTTGTTTTTTTGTGTGTTTTTCTCAATATTTCATCCTAGTATTAACCTCTTGTTACATTAATATACATTTCTTCTATTTAAGAGTAAAACATTATTACATATCCACTATTTTATTTTAAAGATTTATTTATTTATTTATCCCCCCCTTGCTGCTTGTGTTTGCTGTGTCCGTTTGCTGTGTGTCTTTTCCGTGTCTGCTTATCTCCCCCTTGCTGTGAGGTCCTGCTGCATCAGCCCACCATGCCGCACGGGCCGGCCTGCCCTCACAAGGAGGCCCAGGGAAGCGAACACGGGGCCTCCCATATGGTAAATGGGAGCTCTATCGATTGAGCCACACCCGCTTCCCTATCCACTATTAACTACATTTCTTTTTCACAAGTAGGTTGGTATGCTATACAGCCCCATGTGTTATTTGTTAGTTTTCCTTCTAATGATATATATGACCTAGACTTACCTTTCAACAACTATCATACCCATATGTTAATGTTACTAATTACAAAAACTATGATTAGCTTTCACAATTATTTTCATTTCCACACATTTACAAACATTTTTAAACCAATTCTACCCAAATTAAACCTCAACTTTCAATTTTCTAACCAGATTCAAATCTCTGGTGACTTACAATCTACTTATTAACTCCTATGAGTTTCTTCATTATATTTAGTTCATAATAGCAAAACCATGCAATATTTGGGTTTTTGTGCAAGGCTTGCTTCACTCAATATAATACCCTACAAGTTCATCCATTTTGTCATATGATTCATGAGTTTATTACTTCTTACAGCTGAATAATATTCCTTTGTGTGTATACCCAATTTGTCTAACTATTTATCCATTGATGGACACCAAGGTTACCCATCTTTTGGCAATTGTGCATAATCCTTCTATGAACATCAGTGTGAAGATGTTGCTCATGTCCCTGCTCTCAGTTCTTCTGGGTGTATACCTAGCAGGGACGTTGCTGTGTCTTATGGCAGATCTATATCTATCTTCATTACGAACAGCCAAGAAAACTTTAACGGAGGTTTTACAATATTACATTCCCAACAAAAATGAAGATGCATCCCTAAATCTCCACATCCTCTCCAATCCTTGTCATTTTCTATAATTTTGCTGTTCTTAATATTGGCCATTCTAGTAGGTGTGAAATGATATCTCATAACTTTGATTTGTATTTCTTAACAGCTAGTGAATTGGAACATTTTTTTCATTTGCTTTTTCACCATTTGTATTTCTTCTCAGAAAAATATATATTCAAATCTCTGACCCATGTTTAATCAGGTTTTTTGTCTTTTACTTGTTCAATTGTAGGATCTTTTTATATATAATTTATTTAAAATATTTGTTCGGTGTGTGATTTCCAAATATATTCTCCCATTGTTTAGGCTGCCTTTTATTCTCTTGATAAAGCCTTCTGAGGTGTAAAAGTGTTTAATTTTGAGAAGGTCCCATTTATCTATTGCTTATTTTTTATATATTTTTTTATTTTAAATTAGCTTAAAATACATGAATGGTACATCAAAAGGATGAAGATGGACAACACTTATTCCCAAAACAAGAGAGTATCAAAAACTGAAAGCAGGAGAGTTCTATCCATCTGCCACATGGGATCTAAGACCCCTGTTAATCAGAAACAGAGTGGGTATCACCTATCAAAATCTTCAAGATTGAGAAATAAACAAACAGGAGGGGGGAATGTAACTATGGACTATAATAGACATGATTATTCTATATTTTATGTAATATTTATATAATCTAAAGCTTCTTTAAAAATAAAATAAAATTTTGAAAAATAGGAGTTTCTCATCGACCTTACTCCCTCCCCTCCCCCACTTTTCCCCATTAACAACATCTTTCATCAGTGTGGTACATTTGTTACAATTGATGAACACATTGAAGCATTGCTACTAACCATGTTCTCTGATTTACCTTATAGTTTGCACTTTGCATTGTACAATTTTATAGGTTTTGAGAAAATATATAATGACCTGTATCCATCACTGCAATGTCATGCAGGACAATTCCAGTGTCCCCAAAATGCCCCTTATTGCACTTATTATTCCCTCACCCTCCCCTCAGAACCTCTGGTGGTCACTGCCTTTATATCAATTATACAAGTTCTTCCACTGATAGAATGATAATAAATCTACTTTAGTCCATAGTTGTATTCCCTGTTTATGTTGGTTCACTCCTCAATCTTAAGGATTTGGGAATGGTGATGCCCACTCTGTTTCTGATTGAGAAGGGACTTAAATCACAAAGGCAGTGGATGGAAATGTGTTGCTTACAGTTGTGGATAATTTCTGTTTTGGAGGATGGTGTTGTCCATCATCATCCTTTTACTAGTTGTCTTTGGGGATTCCAATGACCTGGAGAGTAGGTATTGCAACTCTGTTAAGATTCAGGGCCCAACTGACATGTGAATATACCAAAGGCTTAAGTCTCTGGTTCATATATTTAACTACTATAGTGCTAAATATTTGTTCAAATAAAAGGGGCAGAAGAGTCATGTGTATTTCTTTTATTCCTTATGCTTTGAGTACAAGATTTAAGGGACACCCACCTACTAAAACAGATATTTCACTAAATTATTTAGTCTTCCAATTCACGTATATGGAAGGTCATTCCAATTATTTAGCTCTTCTCTGATTTCTTTTTGCAGGGTTTTGTGCTTTTCTGAATACAATAATTTTACAATCCTGGTTAAATTAATTCCTCAATATTTGTCTTTTTATGGCTATTTTAAATGTATTTCTTTCTAGATTTCTTCCACATATTGTTGATTACTAGGATATATTAATACTACTGACTTTGTGTGTTGATCATGTATCCTGCCACTTTCCAGAACCAATTTATTAGCTCTAATGGTTTTGTCATAGATATTTCAATATTTTCTAAATATAAGATCATATCATTGGTGTATAGTGTAAGTTTTATTCTTCTTTCCAATTTGAAAATATTTTCCTGTATAATTTTTCTAGCTACAACTTCTAGCACAATACTGAATAACAGTGGTGGGAATGGATATCATTGTCACCTTCCGGATCTTAGAGGGAAAGCTTTCAACCTTTTCCCATGGAGAACAATGTTTCCTCTGGAATTTTCATATATGTCTTTTATCCTGTCAAAGAGCTTTCCTTCCATTGCCATCTTTCTCAGTTTTTTTATCAGGAAAGGATGCTGGATATTGTCAAATGATTTTTCTGCATCAATTGCAATGACCATGCATTTTTCTCTTCAATTTTTTTTAAGGTTGTTTATTACATTAATTGATTTTCTTGTGTTGAACCAGACTTGCATACCAGGAATAAAGCCTTCTTAAGCATGGCATATAATTCTTTTAACATGCTGTAGGAATCAATTGGCATGTACTATTTTCAGAATGTTTCCATCTATGGTCATTAGAGAGATTTCTGTCTAATTTTCTTCCCTTGTAGTATCTTTCTCAGGCCCTGGTATTAGGGTGATGGCCTGATAAAATGTGTTTGGTAATTTTTCCTCCCATTCAATTTTTCAAAGAGTTTAAACAAGATTGGTATTAATTCTTCTATAAATGCTTTGTGAAGTTGATCTGAAAAGCTATTTGTCCTAGAATTTTCTTTGTTGGAAGATTTTATGAATGATTCAATCTCTATACTTATATTTGCTTTGATGAGTCAAATGCAGGTTATTTGTGCATTTCTCACAATTTGTCATTTTCATCTAGTTTGTCTAATTTATTGGCATACAATTTCACATAAACATTTTTATGATATTTTTAATTTATGAAGGATCAATTTTAATGTCCCCATGTTCCTTCCTCATTTTATTAATTTTCATCTTCTATCTTTTTGTTTTCTTAGTCTAATAGTTTGTCAATTTTATTGATCTTCTCAAAGAACAGTTCTTGGTTTGACGATTTTCTCTGCTGTTTCATGTTCTCAATTTCACTTATTTTTGGTCTTATCTTTATTGTCTCTCTTTTTTTGTTTGCTTTGGGATTAGTTTGGTGTTGTTTTTCTAGTTCCACTAGGTGTTCATTTAGGTCTTTGTTTTTAGCTCTTTCTCTTTTTTTAAGTTTAGATTACATAAATGTTACATAAAAATATAGGGGATTCCCATATGGCTTACCCCGCCCCTTCCTACAGGTTCCCACATTAACAACATCTTTCATTAGGGTGATATATTTGTTACAATTGATGAAGACATATTGAAGCGTTGCTACTAACTATGGACTACAGTTTACAATAGAGTTTACACTCTGCCCTGCACAATTTTGTATGTTATGACTAGGTGTATAATGGTCTGTATCTGTCATTTCAACGTCGAGCAGGACAATTCCAATATCTGAAAAATGGTCCCATATTACACCTATTCTTCCCTTTCCCTCCCCTCAGAACCTCTAGTGGCCACTGCTTTTATGTCAATAATAAAAGTTCTTCTCTTGCTAGAATAGTAGTATCTATAATAGAAGGATAATAAGTGTATTTTATAGTCCATTGTTCATTCCTCAATCTTGAGGATTTTGAGATGTTTATATACACTCTGTTTCTATTTGAGAAGGGGCTTAGATCCCATAGGGCAGAAGAATGGAATTGTCTTGCTTGCAGTTGCAGATAATCTCTGTTTCTTAGGATGTGCATTTTCCATCCTCATCTCCTTGTTAGTTGTCCTGGGCAAGTCCAATGAACTGGAGAGCAGGTGTTGGACATAGAGAGAGGCCACATTTGAGTAACAAAGAGGCTTTCCTGAGGTAAGTCTTAGGCAATATCTAAGTGCTTAGGCTTACAAATTTCCCTCTAATCACGGCATTTAATGTGTACAATATGTTTTGATAAGTTATGTTCTT
>JAQZBX010028787.1:0-27641 GCA_029593785.1 Cabassous unicinctus
ACCAAAAAAAAAAAAAACACACACAATGAGAAAACAGCACACATCTGGGAAATCAGAAAGCCCTTTATAAGGACTCAAAATATTAATACATCTTGTAATAAAAGTGCCTTTAATTCCTTGTGTATACTATTATTTCTCAATGAATTAATATATTAATATATGAAATATATATATGCTTTATACATTGACATTTGAGAATGTGAGCAGTAGTGATGCAGATTTTTAACTTTAATTTTCTGCATTCATTTAACAAACTTTCTATATTTACTCAATTAACAAACTTTTGTTCATTGAATAATGTTACTTAAGTGCTTTGTGCTTAATATAACAATTTTCTTCCAAAAGTTTCATTATTTAGGTAACACCACTGGAAAGAGATTATTTTCACTCAGGTAGGACACAGAGGTCCTGCCATTTAAGGCAAGGCAAGAATAGAAAATGTAAAAGTGCTGTTATGGAAAGAATAATAACATCTTCCAATTAATACCAGCAATTATTATTATTCCTGTGGGAAAATACTTGACAGAAATTAATAAGCCCATTTGTTTAAAAAACATGATTTATACATTGTATTATTATGCTACACATTTTATCAGAGCAGAGAAATCATTAACAATTTCCACCAGATAAAATAAATGAGGGGTGAGAAGTGGTGTAAGGAGAGCCATAGAAACTAACTTTGCATTTTATTTTTTATACATAATTTCATTTTGAATTTTCTATCATGAATATGTGATTTTTAAAAAACAGTATTTTTTATTATTTTATTTTCTACTAAGTTTTAAAATGAGAGAAATTATGTATGCCTTTAACTGAATTTTCATTATTCTGAACAATATTGATGGTAATTGGATGCTGTAAGATGTTTTAAGAGAGTTTCCAAAATCATTTTGGTAATTAAAGTATGTAAAATAAACAGAATGCTTTTTTTATTAATAGAAAAATAAAGTAATTTTTTTCCTTAATTAAAATGACTGAGGGAGCTGATATGGCTTAAGTAATTGAGTGCCTGCTTCCCACATGAGAGGTCCCAGATTCAGTTCCTGGTGCCTCCTAAAAATAATAAAAAGCAAACAACAAGCCAAAAAAAAAAAAAAAGGGGGGGGAAACCAATTAATGGGAGCCTATGTGTCTCAATGGTTGACCACCAGCTTCCCATATATGAGGTCTGGTGTTCAATCCCTGGCCCTGACACCTCGAACACAAAACAAAACAAAACAAAACACATTCAAGACAGACCTCTTTTGAGAAATCCTCCAGGTTGATATAAGAACACAAGGATTTTACTGTTTCTATTATATTTATGTTCAACGAAGTAAAGGAAATAAGCTCATGATACTTGAAAATTTAGAAACCTTCAGAAGATAAAAAAAAAATAATCAAATGGAAATTTGAGCAATTTTTTAAAAATTAAAAAATGAAAAAAAATGACATTAAAAAAGAGAAAAATGTGGGACAAAACCTGAATGAATATAGAAAATGCAGAAGGTTCACAGAACAGCAATTTTTGTGGTCATGTTTGTATAAGATTTGATGGGTCTATCTATAAAATATTAAAAGACTTAATATCAAAATTTATAATCATGCAAAACTAAAATTTAATTCTCTCCCTGTTAAGGTAACCAAGTTTCTTAAATCATTATACTCTTTTGAGTAAAAGTTTTAAAAGTGTTTTTTCTCCTAAATAGTCAGTTTAAAAAGGGGTTCTTAAACTTTTTTTCCCCACAGACCCCTTTACCAATCAGGTGAAACACATGGACACCTTACTAAGTCCACAATCTATTGTATATTATTTAATAAATATATCACACCCACACCAACATGTCCATACAAGAAAAGTTGTTTTTTCAATTTCAATTCAAGCTCATGGACCCTGTTTTAAGAACCCCTGGTTTACAAGGTAATAGACTGAGTTTGATTAAAATAATTTCTTGTACTTTATATTAACTTTATTGTTTAACAAGCCTTCTCACTTTAAAAGAAGCAAAAGGGGAAAATACTAAATACAAATGAGTTTTTCTGGCTAAGAGATTTCAAAGTGAGTTGGGAGGTCATTCCATAGGTTATGTTTATACATGTCTGAGCAGGATCTCATTGACTGCCACAGTAAACAATGCCTAAAACAGCAGGGCTCCTGAGGGCTCTAGATACATCTAGAGACTATAAGCAGAACAGATAGGCTCAGCAACTCAGCACCTTGTCAGTAGGCCTTACTTTGGAATTTATGCTCCCCAATGTAACAGAGTTAGACTCATTTATAGCTTCTTTACGCATAACTCTTCTGCCTCTTTTAATTAAACCTACATAAAGTATTAAAATCTTTAAATACTTTTAAAATGTATGTCCCAGAGGCATATAATCTTTGCTCTGTTCATGTGCTGGTTAAGCCTTAAGTCTCAGTGGAGTTGCAGTACCTACTCTCCAGTTCATTGGATTCACCCAGGACAACTAACAATGTAAAATGTGCATTTCACATTGTCATTCAATTACCTGACACCATTTTTCATTTTTTCCATTCTTTTCATCTGTCTTTTCAATTTCCAATGTTCTGTCCTCCTTTTCACTAATTCTGCCTTCTATCATTTTAATCTGCTCTTATAAGCATCCAATGTATTTTTTAAGGAGGTACCAAGGATTGAACCAGGGACATGATACATGGGAAACAGGTCCTCAAACCACTGAGCTACACGTGATCCCTCTAATCTATTTTTAAACTCATCCATTGTGTCTGACATTCCCATAAGCTCTAGTACTTTTCTTTGTAAGCTTACAAAATATTCTTAATATTCACCCAGTGTCTTCTTAATATTCTTTATCATTTTTGTCATATTTTACTTCAACTCTTTGAATTGATTTAAGACATTTATGTGATTATCATTGATTAGTTATTTTAAATCCTATGTCTTGCCAGGATTTTTTTTTCCTTTGGCTGGGCCATATCTTCCTGCTTCTTAGTATCACTTGCAATTTTGTTCTGAAGTCTTGGCATCGTAATATGTTGGTGATTTTATTCTGATTGTTAATTTCTCCCCCTTTCTTAGTGATTTTGTTTCACATCTTTTATTTTATTTTATTTTTTAGGAGGTACTGGGAATTGAACCTGGTACCTCATACATGTAAAGCATGTGTTCAACCACTGAGCTACACCTGCTGCCCTCTTCTTTGATTTTTGGTTCCACTTTTTCTAAGTTTTTAAAATTGCCCATCTTAACTTATCAAAATAGGGCCACAGATTCACTAATGGGGCACAGATACACTCCCAGGAATTTTGGCAAAGAAGAACCTAAAAGCAGTATTTCTCCTAACAGGGTCCCTTACAGCAAACAGATGGTGCTCATCGGTTAATCTTTCCACTGAGGTAACTCTTTCAAACTCCACTTGCCTGTGATTCTGGTCTAGCCATAGCCAAGATACAAAGTGGGTTTTGCTGGCAAAAATTCTCTGAAGAGAAACCACTCTCCACTGTCTACTGCACTCACCCTTTTCCCAGGAAAGAAGACATCTGTTCTCCTGTCAGGCAACTGCAGTGAGCCATGAGTTTTATCCTGATTGTTTGCCTTGAGGGTGTGGGATATTTGCCATTCCTGACCACAGAGTTAATAACCCACAGTTTTTGATTCAGCTTCTTTTTCACTTTTTCCCTTACCCTTCTGTGTTCACATATGCTCTCCTGTTCTGCAGACCCACAAAGCAGTTTCTTCAGACACCTTTTCACCCTTCCTCCATTTTTTTGAGAGTAGAGCCCTGCCTACCTATTCTCATGCTATCTTCCATCTTGATCATAGGATTTTCCCTTATTAATTTCAATATTGCTAACAGTAAAATTCTCTTTGTAAACAACAACAACATTTTGTTTTAACCTAAAATTTGAATTAAATGTTCAAAAATTTAGTCATTATTAAAAATTATTAATATTGTTAACAGAAAAAAAATGATTGAGCTGGATTAAATGCCATGATCCTTGTGGAATTTCAAAAGGATATTCTTGTGACCAAAGGATACTGATTATTCTTTTTATACTCCATCAGTTTCTCAAAATCATACTTACATTTGGCCATCTTCTTATTGAATATATAGCTTTCTTTTTACCTTTCTTCTTTACTTCATTTTCACCTCACATTGCTCTTCTTCTGTTCTTCCCTTTCTCTCTTTTGCTCCCCTGTCCTCTCTATTCCTTTTTCCATATTATAATTATTTTTTCTGTGTTTCTAATCTTCCTTCTTCTTCTTTATATCACTATTAAGTTCAGATTCCCCATTTTTTCTATTAATATATTTGTTATCCTAAATACTAAAATCAATTCAAAATACTTAGATAAGTTTTGCATTGATTGGATTAGACTTCATTATTTTATTATTAATTCTTCTTATACTCCAATATATAGTTTTAATTTGAATTAATATGTTTTAGGAGTTCATGTGTGGCTATTAGATTAAAACTTTTTTTATTCTTCAGAAATAATACATAAGAGAGAAAGTGTATAAATCTTCACATATCAAAAAAAAGTATTTTGCCCTTACACTTGATTTTGTTGGGTAAAGAAATTTAGAGAAAATATCATCTCCAATTACAAGTTTCATAGTTTGTTCCAGTATCTTCTAGAATCCTGAGCCTATAAACTTTGATACCAGGCAATAAATGTTTGTTGATTTTTTTTCTCTCTAGCAGCACTTGTCATTTATTTACACATATTGTTGGGTTTTTCCAGTATTTTCTTATTCTTTTGTATTCAGCTTTTTCATGTGGGAGCAAATATTTTCTTATATTTTCTAGGGAATTCTTTGTAGGCATTCTTTATGTAACAATTCTAATGTTGAATTTTTCTTTTCAAATATATCTTTTCTTTCAAGGGTCAATTACTTTGTTCATGTAGCTTAGCCACAATCATTTATGTATTTTCCTGTAAGTTTTTCTTTCTTTTTTTTTTTTTTAATATTAAAAAATGTAGGGCTATGCAGGTTTTTCTAAGAGGTTGACGTGTAATTTCTTTAGCAGTGTTATAAAGAGAGAGGGTTTATCTCTTTGTGGGTTTTTTTTGTCATAGCTATTTTTGCCCTGAAATTCTAGATATGGGCAGGATTTCAGGAAGACTATTCAAGAAACTCCACATTAGGTTGAAGAGAATTCAATAGCCTTAAGTGAATATTTTTGGTTCTTCCACTTTGTACCCACAACTGCTCAATGAAAGAAATGAGGGATGAACTGATGTGAGGAACTGATATTTTTAACAGAACTTTCTATCCATGTCCCTATTGTTGTCTACTTTCTTATTTGTATCCATGAATACACTCACCAACTCTGAGTTTAAGCATTCTTTGAGACATCCCCGTCCTCCACTCCCCAACCACAGATTGCTCTCTTTTGCTACAGAATTGCACACATGTCCTGGGCTTCTACTCCAATAATATTTCTTATTCACCTACAGTTTACATTGTGGTCTTTTCAAGATACATCTGTTCTCTTATTACATGACTTTTCAAGGGATTGTTAATTAATATCTGTTCTTGTTGTGTCAAGAAGAATGGGTGACTAAGGCTTGTGACCTTGTTATACTGAACCAGAAATCACCTAGCATATTATTGTAATTTTTGTCCATTTCTCAAAATCCACTTATTTTGAAATCTAAATTTTCAGTGCTCAATCCATCATACAGTAGTTTTTATACCATTATCATTTGAATTTGCTATTAATTATGCAGTCTATAACATTTTAATTTGTCTTTTGGTGTCATGAAGCTAAATAATAATATAATTTAGAATGAGTGCCCCTATCTTTGTTCCTTTAAAAAAATTTCTGCTTTTCATAACTGATTTCTATTTATAAGTTTACTGTTTACCCAAATGTGATAAGGTGGGAGAAATTAGGAAATAAGAGTAGGAAAAAAGGGTAGAAGGGAAGTGATGGTGGAGGACACTTTGAGGGAAAATAGGAAAACCGGAGCTACTGGGCAGGTATCAGAGATATGACACAGCCAGAATTATCAAAAGGCACTGAGTCTTCAAGTGACATTATCAACATGGTGTGTATTAGTCAGTGTTCTCTAAGGAAACAGCATCAGCAGGCGATATCTGTAAATAGTATTAGATTTTATAAAATTGTCTCACATTACCATGGAGATGCACAAGTCCAAATTTTGTAAGGCAGGTTGCAAACCAGGGCCTCCGATGAGGGTCTTTGATGAGATCTCCAGGAGACACCTGTTGTCCAAAGTAAAGATGGGGATTCTCTCTCTTTGAATGCTGAAATCTCTTCCCCATCTAAGGCCTTCAATTATTTGGAAGAGACATGACACTTTTCTGACAACAATTTCCTCAGTTGATTACAGATGTAACCAGCCATCTATGCAATCAACTCACTGATGATTAAAGTTCATGAAATGCCCTTGTATTACAATTGACCCAGTGCTTTCTTGACCAAACACCTGGGCACCATGTTTTGGGTGAGTTGACACATTAACCTAACCATCACATGGTGACATAAGGCATCCCTTGGAAAAGTGTCCCCTCAGAAACAACTAATTAAAGGACAACCCCCACTTGCTTTGAGCTCTGGAAGATGATAGAAAGTAGAGTAGGACTCCACAAATTCTAAATAAAAAAAAAAGGAAAATCATCATATGTGAAGGTAGTAGATCTACAACTTGGACTTGCCACTCCTAACCCTCCTTCTCACATGGTTCTGCATATCTTAAAAGGCACACAATGACAACACAACCTGGATACCTCTTACTGTGGGTGCAGACCACAGAGCCCTTCAGTGTTGCAAGTTAGAATCCCAGCTAAGAATAATTAAGGCAGTTTTGAAGAAATAAGCTTTTAGAAAACATGTACAAAATATGTAGCCCCTTTTTAAAGCCATAGTGATTAAGACAGTGTGACATTCTTGCTATAGAGAAAAATTGAACAATGCAACAGATTAGAGACGAGAATATATATATAATGCAGCTTGGTTGACACAGTCTTTTCAGGGTGATGCTGTGTCAATTGAATATCAGAATGGGAAAAAATAACTTTGACTACTATTTCACACCACATAATTAAATTATAGATGGATGCAAATTTAAATATGAATGGTAAAAAAATAACACTTTAGTACAAAGCATAGAAGGATTTCTGGGTGATATGGGGTGGACAAAGATTTATTAAACTAGATACATGAAGCACTAACTGTAAAGAAGAAAGAAATGAAGTGGATTATTTTAAAGTTAATCATGTCTAATCATCAATAGACACTATTAAGATAGTGAAAAGAGAATCCAGAGAGCCTAATAATAAGTTTAGAATACAAACATCTGAAAATAAGCACATACCCAGATTGCATAATAAATTCCTAAAAATCAATAGTAAAAAGTACAGTAATCCAAGTAGAAACATGAACATAGTCTATGAATATGTACTTCACAGAACTATCCAAACAGTCAATATGAAGTTATTCAACTTTTTTAGGACTCATGAAAATGTAAATTAAATTTATACATTATAATAACATTGCACAGCACACAAAATGTTTAAATGAAACAGAAAATTTATGGTGCACTGGACTTTTCATTACTGCTGGTGGGTATGTTAATATATGTAATTAATTTAGGAACACTTTTTCTACATCTCAAAATGAAGATATGGTGAAAGAAAATATGAATGAATTTGACTACAAAAAAAAAAAACAGAAAAAAATAATCTGCATGAATAAACACACCATGGTTAAGGGAAATATATTTAAAGTTTTATTTGTATTGTATTTTATATCATTTTTACTACACAGAAAGTTGAGAAAATAGATAAAATGCAATAGGAAGGACAAATGCTTCATTCCCATGGGACCCATGGAGGTAAAGTTCATGACTCTGGGATTATTCAGGCCCTGCTCACTGCTTCTCTGGTTGTGAAGGAAAACCTAGAGGAAAAGGGTTGTCAAATGATCTAAAATAATGCAATGTATTGGTGGGGTGATGTATGGGAATTCTGAATGTTATGTTGCTTGTTTTGTAAACTTACAACTTTTCTAATAAAAAACATCAATTGACAAAAAATCTTATTGACTTCTCTATATTACAATTAATACTATTAACTCTTTATGTAAGACTGATCAAGTTTCATTAATTAAAATATTTTCTTTGAATTATATATTAGATAAATTGAATTTTGCTACTATATTTCCAGCAGAAAGTGTGTATTTAATAGAGTCTTAAATTATACATTTGTGAGAAATGAGAGGTGCTCTTAGCAGGATTCTTGGTGATGGGGTGGAATGGGGTTACTAAGGGGTGGCCCCACTGGTTGGCTATGCCAGATAACCCCAATGGCAGAAAGAAGATTCTCCCCTACCTCTGAGTCAGGCTAGAACTACTATCTGCCAAGCCAAGAACAAGTACTCTTCCCTTCCTATTCATCATATATTTCATCTTCCTTGAAGACTTGGTTGATTTGATTGCTTGGTAAACAGAACCAGAATTGCAGTCTGCCAGATTGATTTTGTTGCACATTTTCCTGCTTTTTACCAGGGAATTGAGAGAAGCCTGGAAGGTCATATGGTAAGTAACTGCAGTGGAATGATCCAGTGGAAAGCCCTGTAAGTTTGGGAGGGGAACATTACAGAAGTGCTAAGACCATCTGACCACTTGCAAGGGATGAGAGGTTATTCTTAGAAGCATAGTGTCCATATCTTTAATTTAGGACTTGCTGAAAACCTCAAGAATGATATCTTAAGATGTAACAGATGACAATTTAATCAAAGTTTTAAGCACTGTATAAAATGGCCCTCTAGTGAAACTGAGTTCTCAGTGGCCCAGGTTATTCTTCCTTCTCTACATACCTACCATGTTCTACTAATTTTCAGGATATCATTTTCTCAGCTCTACATTGGTTAGAGACAATTCAAATTAATTCAACAAAATCCAATTTTACAGGCTTAATCAATGATGTCATTATTTTCTCATCTAACACACAAAATTAAAAGTAGGAACTGTGGGCTCATTCCTTCTAGTTCTGCATTTCTATTACTTACCAGGAAGATAATGATTATAGGCTAACAGCCCCCAAAAACATGCTAATCATGACAGTGACATTAGCATTAACTCTAATCCAGTATCTAATCCTCTTCTAGTTTAAGCAGTAAAATGTCTTCCCAGAAAGGATTCATATGATTTCCTATATGTCATTGTTACTTGATATGTCCCTGTGACCATTTTCTGATTAATGGAATGTAAGCAAAAGTGGCCTTTCTAGAGATCTTAAAGAGAGGAGGTGAATATTCTTTTATTTTTTCTTTCCCACTGACTGAAAGATAGACCTATCAGCTGTAAGGGGGCAGCCTTCCGAGACCATGAGATGAACTTAGGGTTGGGGCTTAGGGATGTGAGGGATAACAAAATTGAAGAGATTTTCTGATACTGTGGACTTATATAACAACCTTGGAATTCCTGAATCTGAAAGTTATATTTATTTCTTGAGATACCATTATTTTATTTTCTGTTACTCATTGACAGAAGTAACCTTTACCAAAAATGTATCCTTTTAAATCATAAAAGGAAGAAAGTTCCAGATGCCACATGCCATAGAAGTATGTCACATAACCATTTTTCCCATTGAGCTCTTGAGTAATAAAAACTTATTTTTAAAACAGAAGTATTGATAACCTAAACAAATCAAGAATCTAATAGCAAGGGGAATAAATGCTGAGTGGGCCAAGGCAAGTGACATCACAGGGATCTATCAAATACTCATGGCAAATTTTAAAATTTATTTTGAATGGATAGAAGCAGTCCCTTTCAAGTCAGACTAAATATGATGGTTCTATTTCATCTTATATTGGAGATTACTGCAATATAAAAAGAAAATTGCACAAATATGGAGTAAATAAATAGTTCAGAAAGGAAGATATTAAAATATTTGTTTTAACATATGGAGAATCTAATAAGGGTTAAAACAAAACTAATCAAAAGAAATTAATCTGAGATTTCAGCAAATGTGTTGGATATAATAAGAAAATTTTCTATAACCAATAATATTCTTATATATTCATCAAAACATTTTATAGACATTTATGAAAAAGTAATAACACAGTCTATAAAGTATGCAAATATAAATATAATACATATGGTGCAAGAAATCTTTGCATTAGTTTAAAATATTATTAAATATATAAGAAGATGAAAATAAATGTAGTATTGTCAGTTCTCATTATTGTGGTAATCATGGTCCATTACATCACCAAGGACACTGAATTAGTGAATATTGAACCATTACTCTTAGGGTAAATTCAGGGTTATTTTTCTGTGAGTATTTAGTCATGTTTTTGTCAACAGATCCATTCATAACCTTGTTTTATGTGTTTCTCCTCAAAGACACCTTATTTTAATATATGCTGTTGATTCACTAACATTGACATTAACTGTGACAACACTATAACTCATACCTGAATAAAACATATTTAATACACATATATTCTCTGTAAAGCTCATCACAGCCTTCCTGCACTTAGGAACACTAGCCAGAACTTCAGCAGTAAACTTGATTATCACTTAAAACAGCAAAATTACCAAAAACTACAATGCAAATATGTGAAAAATGTGACCTAAAAATATGATGAAAAGTCCATTTGTTTATAAAAGCTGAAAGGAGAAGGCTGAATGTCACCTTGCTTGACCACACTAGAAATTTCTGCATTAGGTAACTCTAACTTTTCAGCACTTTTCTTATTTCTATGCATACCCACAGACAGCTGTGAGTATTATTTTCAGATTTACAAAAGAAAAATTAGTGCTTAGGTGGATTCACAATACAGAATTCCTTAATAATGAGAACTGATTTTAAATAAATTTAAAATGCATAGGTGGGGAAATCAATGAAAAAAATATGTCAAACTTTCTCCGTATAGTCTGTAACTTTAAAACAATTTCAGTAATCATGTATTGGAGAGTCTGGTATGATGTCCATCTGTATTTGAAGATGAGAAGAGAATTACCTGCAAAGTACTCTATTTATTATAAAGCTGCAGGTGATAGAGATAATGGAAATTTTCCAATCTTAAGGAACATAAAAGAAAGAATCCCACCTGAAGCACTCTGTGATAAAAAAAAATATATATAGAAAAAAAGAGATAAATTAAAATTTGATACTGGTAACCATTTTGAGGATGTTATATTTATTTGGAGACATGAGATAAAAGGGATATAGAAGCAATTCTTTTCTCAATCTCATATTCTAGATTTGTTTCTTTATATTTTAGTGTTTGATTTTTATTTTACTTTATGTTACCTAAGCAAAAAGAGTGGGCCTTTTTAAATGCTTGTGCAGTAGATGCTGTGTTTGGTGTCAGTGGAGAAATTTGGTAGAATCCATCATTTTGAAACAGAATCCTGCATCTTCAGTGGAAGAACAAAATAGTACCATGGCTATGCATTTGATAATAATGGCAAACTAATCTGAGGCTGAATCTTATTAGATGGAGGCTAGTACTTGGCAAATACAAATGCTCTTACCATCGATCTGGACAAGAACGATTCTGTCTTAATTAATTTAACTTCAAACCTTAGGTGTTATGATGATAAAATAGGATACTTTGTCAAAAGTCAGTTCATCTAAAGCTATGCCGCAAACAGCATGCCTCCTGATAGCCCTAGAAACATCTAGACACTATAGGCAGGGAAGACAATCTCAGGAATTCAACATCCTGTCAGTGGGCCTTACTTGGAGTATATGTTCCCCAATGAAACAGAGTTGGACTCATTTATAATTTCCCTACACATGACTCTTCTGCTCCTTTTATTTGAACCCCTAATTAGCATCATATTCATTAAATATATGTTCCAGACACTTTAATCTCAGTTTGTTCATATGGCATTTGCACCCTGAATCTTAGCAGAATTGAAACACCCAATGAACTTGCCCAGGACAACTAACAAAAGGATGATGATGGACAATGCTTATCTCCCAAAATAGACAGTATCCCCAACTGCAAGCAGGACAGTTCCATCCATCTGCCCCATGGGATCTAAGACCCATCTCCATCAGAAAAATAGTGGGAATAACCATCCCCAAATCCTCAAGATTGAGGAATGAACAAACATAAGGGGGAATGAATCTATAGACTAAAGCACACTTATTATTCTAGCAATTGAAGAACTTGTATCATTGGTGTAAAGGCAATGGCCCCTAGAGTTTCTGAGGGGAGGGAAAGAGAAGAATAGTGGTAACATGGGGCATTTTTGGGATAATGAAATTGTCCTGCATGATATTGCAATGATGGATACAGACCACTAAATAAAATTGTGCAGTGTGAAGTGTAAATTTTAATGTAAACTATAGACCACGGTTAGTAGCAATGCTTCAATATGTATTCAGCAATTGTAACAAAAGTACCACAATAATGAAATTTCTTTAAAGGGGGAAATTGGGAATGGGAAAGAGGATGGGGTATATGGGAATCCTCAATAATTTTGATGTAACATCTGTGTAATCTAAAGCTTCTTTATTTTTTAACATTTTAACATATATTTTTATTAGAGAAATTGTGAACTTACAAAACAATTATACATAATGTGCAGAATTCCCATACAACACCCTTCCACCAACACCTTACATTGTTGTGGAATATTTGCTGCAAATTATGAAATAACATCATCAGATTATTACCACTAACTATGGTCCATAGTATACATTTGGTATATTTTCCCCATATCTCCCCTAATATTAACACTATGTAGTAGTATTGCACATTTGTTACAGTTCATGAGAGAACACTCTCACATTTGTACTGTTAATGACAGTTTATCTTCTATGAAAAACTAAAAACATTGAAAAAATATTTTGTTCATGACTAATTTGTCAAATGAGTAAATTTACAAAAAACTAATTCTTCAAAAGACAAATGCTAAATTCAAGGATTTATCCAAGACTTAGCTTTTATAAACATTTAGCAAACTCTGTAAACATACTTACTACCTTCCCCCACAATATGGACATAATTCCTGGGGATCATTCTCCCTGGCCCTGAAGGATTATTACTGAATATTAATTAGGAATGCATTTGGAAAAAGACCTTGACCAAACTAGGGAAATATTAATTTTAAAAGATTGTTTATGTCTAAAATATTTCAAAGTGAGTCAGGAGGTCATTCTAGAGGTTAAGCTTATGCAGATCTCAGATTCACTAACTGCCACAGTGAACAAAACCTCAAACAAATGTGTGGGGGAAAGTGCCACAGTACAGACAGGACACCAGATATTGTGGTGATGAAAGGTAAAATGTCAAAAAAAAATTTTTTTTACATTTTTCATTTTTTCTAATATCCCAGTCTTTAATTTTATTTTTAGTTTTTAAAAATTTTTATGTATTTTACTTCTTATATTTAAACTTATCATTATTGTTTCATTTTCCTATTAATTGTATTTGGCTATTGTAAGAGCTTCATTTTTGAAGAAGCTTTGGATCAAAGTAGGGTTACAAATAGGGCAGAGGAGGTTCATTGGTGTGGGGTGTCTGTGGTGGGGGATGCATGGGAGGAAGTTCACCTGAGCATACATATAAGGTTAATGAAAAAATATTCAAATGTTCAGGGAGCATTGTCACAGTGGGTTGAGACTCACACAATAACCAAGAGAATACTGAATTCCCATCCTGGAGAGCTTTGCCACATTATATAATGGAGCACCAACGCTCCCCAAAGTGCAGGGTCAGTGACTGGTGAAGGAGAATGATCTACTATTGGGCTTTTGATATTGACAACTAGGCTTATGAGCCTTTGCTCTTGATATTGAAACTTAGTCTATTTTATGGGGTGCCTAAGAGTTGCCTCTTGAGAGCCTCCTTGTTGCTCAAATGTGGCCTCTCTCTAAGCCAAGCTCAGCAAATGAATGCATTACCTTCCTCCCAGCATGGGAAATGACTCCCAGGGATGAGCCTCCCTGGCACTGTGGGATTGCTTCCAAGTACCAACTAGCAATGCAACAGGGAAAAAACATTGAATAAAAGGGGGAAAATGTAAAGACAAATTAGTTTAAATGGCTAAGGCAGTTCAAAATGAATCGGGAGGTCATCTCAGAGGTAAAGCTTATGCACATCTCAGGAGGATCTCATAGACCACCAAAGTGGATACTACCCCAAATAGGGAGCTCCTGATGGCTCTGGAGACACCCAGGTCCTATGGTCATGTGGATAGCTCCAGAGTTTTGTGCCTTGCCAGTGGGCCTACTTTACAATTTCTGAGAGTGACAGAGTTGGACTCAGTTATGTCTTCCCTGCACATGGCTCATCTGTTCCTTCTATTTAAACCTATACTTGGTGCTGGAGTTCATAGGTGTACATCCAGAGACTCAAGTCCTTGGGCTGTCCATGTGCCAGCTGGGCCTGAAACCCTGACAGAGTTGCAACACCTCCTCTATAGTTCATTGGACTCACCCAGGACAACTGGCAGGGAGATGATGATGGACAACAGCCATCCCAGATAATGGAGAGAGTCTACAGCTGCAGGCAAGATAGTCCCACCCATCTTCCTCTTGGGATATAAACCACCTTCAATTGGAGGTGGAGTGGATGTCACCATCCCAGAATTCTCGGGAATGTGGGAAGAGCTATGGAGTAGAGTGGACTTACTGGTATTCTACTATAGACATGTTGTGGCTCTAACAATGGAGGAAATTACAACATTGATGGGGAGCCAGGGGCCACAGTAGTCTCTGGGGGCAGGGAGAGGGAAAAACAGTTGCAATATGGGGGCTTTTTCAGGACTTGGGAATCACCCTGAGTGACGTTGCAATTTCAGATATAGGCCATTTTATATCATCACATAACATGCTGAACTGTATGGTAGAGAGTGTACAATACAATGTGAATTATGGTCCATGCTGAATTTCAAAGCCCCAGTATGCATTTATCAACTGCAATGAATGTGCCACATTAATGAAACATGTTTACGTGCGAGGGTGTGGAAGATGTGGGTAGTGGGGCATATGGTAATCGCTGTATTTTTTGTAAAATTTATGTAATCTAATTATCTCTGAAAAATAAAGAATTTTTTTTAAAAAAAGAGTGCTCCTGAGTGCTCTAGGAAGATATGGACAGCAGAGGCAAAGCACACAATATCATGAAATCAACATCCCTTTGGTGGACCCTATCTGGAATATATGATACTATCTCTCCCCAATGTAACCTTGTTATACTAATTTATAATTCCCTTTATCATGATCCTTCTTCTCCTTTTACTTGAACTTAAACTTTTCAATGTACCTGTTAAGTATATTTCTCAGAGACTTAAATCATTTGACTGTTCAAATGCTGGTTAAGCCCTGAATACTAACTCCTACTCTCCAGTTCTTTGGACAACCAACAGAATAGTGATGATGAAGTGATCCCTTCCCAAAAAGCAAACAGTGATTGCAGCTGCGGAAAGGATAATTCCTTCCATCTGTCCAGGCCCCCTCTTGGTCTGTGGTGGTGAGATCTGACCTCATCCTAGGTCTCTCAGGATTGGATTGTGGGGGTTGGTAATCAACCAAAGTAAATTCATTGTTATCACGGATGTTATTTTGTGTTGACAAAAGAACATATAACACTGATATAAAAACAGTGATTGCTAGGCATTCAGAATGGAGAGGAGAATAAATGGGTAAAACAGGACATATTTGGGGGGGTGAGGGTTTTCTGTGTAATACTGCAATAATGGACACATGACATTACACATTTGTCAAGGTCTATGGAACTGTACAGTGCAAACTGTAATTTCTAAAAAAAAGAAAACATTTTCTAAAGTCAAGTCAAAGAAAGCTACTTTTCCAAATATGTTCTTGTTTTATTAATTAACCTTAAAGTTTATAGCAAATTATTCAGCATGATGTGGATTAACAGGCTTTCAACATTTATTGGATTAATATTCAAATATAAGATTTAGACTTTATTTTAGATTTTTTAAAACTCTCCTTTGCTTCTTTGCTTTAGGTTTAGTTTTACTGAACCAATTTTACCCAGATATCTTTCAGTCCAGTTGACAGCTTCTGTAAGTTGCATGTGAATTCTTTGCTTGATTCTGACTTCAGATACTGAAAACTTTTGTGAGTTATTTTTTAATTCCAAAATAATCATTTAATTGAGTAAGTAAAAATTGTGTTGATTATAAGAACACAAATAAATGGGCCTTTTGAAAATTTGTTTAAAATTACTGGAAACTATCTTTTCTTCTGTCCCTTTTAGTTCAGGATTGCAGTGCTTCATTTCATACAAATTATGCAAAAATTATGCTGGTTTTGTGTGTAGTTCACAGGTATCCAAACCATCAAATAATAGAACTTTCCATAGATGTTTCCTATAAAACTCCATTTCCAATCTTCTCTTCATCTGAAATGTATGACATTACTTGACCACAGCACATAAATGAGGTCTAATAGCAAATCATGATGCCCAAATCTGAAAAGCCACGTGAATCCAGAGACTCAGCCAAAATTAACTTACCTGTAGTAGATGCTGCTGTAGCTGTAAACTGGTAAGATAACTTATATAGTAATTTTGACAAATTGCTGGAGGCCAAGAGTAGACTAGCATGAGAGTAAGAAACCCCTGAGGGCCACAATATTAAGGGGTCCCTGCAATTTCATAGATATTACTTCCAAATACTGCCAGTTTCTCAGTGAAGTTGAATAAATATCCTCTTATAGCTCTGGCAGCGAAAGAAGAAAAAGTAACCATTATGAATTATGTACTGAGTTTTCTCCACAGCAAAATAATAGGGAAAAGACTTTGAGTCTTAACTTCTCTATGGAAAGGACATTTATACAACTCTTACACTTTTTGACATTCCTGGCTCCCCTAATGTGGGTTAAGAAATATTTAAGAAGGTTACAGTCCAGATGACCCACTGAAAGTCTCAGAATTAAACATTGGATTATAGTATCCTCCTCTTCTTACCACCACACAAACTCTGTTCTTAGATAAAAATATGGATTACAGCTAAAAGAGCTGTAAGTCACAGACTCTGAGGAGGAATTCCTTGGGGAACCAAAAGACAGAGGATACAAGAATAAGGGTATTAAATGATGTTGAAACTTTTGTCACTTCCAGTAAACATTAAACAAAGCTAAGTTCCTAGAAAAATTAACATACAATATGAAACTAAAGACCTTTTTAGCTCACTGTATTAATCAGTGTTCTCTAGATAATAGAAATAACAGGATACATGTATGTATATGATTTATTATATATAAATATATATGTATATGATTTATAATTTATTTTAAGAAATTTGGCTCACATAATTGTGGAGGCTATCACATCCGAAATGTATAGGGCAGACTGGCAGGCAAGAAATTCCAGGAAAAGTGATATGACAGTCTTGAGTCTGAGTACTATAGGGAAAACTAGAAGGCTGGAAATTCTATGAGGATATGATGTTGAAGTCTGAAGTCCAAAATCCATACAAAGGGGAGTGGTCTGGAAAGTTGAAAACAAATAAATGCTATAGTCCAGAGGCAGAAATTCTCCTCTTTATGGGAAGCCTCATTTATTAGCTCATGAATCCTCACACAATTAGATGAGGTTCATCTACCTAGTGAATGACAACTGACTGTAAATGTTAATCACACCTACAACAAAAATTCACAAAAACATCTAGCTCAAATTTGATTAAACAGCTAGATACCATAATCTAATCAAGTTGATATATAAATTTAACCATTACACTGTGTTCAATTACCCAATGCTTCTCATCTGGCTTTCAGTAGCAAATTAGACCTTCCAAAGCATGAAAGGCACAAAATATGCACCAGAACCAGTCAAAGATGACACAGAACTTTTTAATTATGAGAAAAGAACTTTAAAATAACTATCAATAGACAACATGCAGGAATAGAAGTGTAATGGAAGCAGAAAGATGAACAATTAATAAAGAATCAAAAGGAAATACTGGATATCAAACATTGTAATAAATTGAAAATACCTTTGATGGTTTTATAAGCAAGTTGAGCATCACAAGGAAAACAATCAATGAGTTTAAGATATAACAATAGAAGCCTCCCAAACTAAATATAAAGAGAAAAAGTGAATGAAATATAAATAGGTCTTTCAGAAACTGTGGGACAATTTCAAAATGTGTAACATAGCATAATTGGAACAACAGATATAAAGAAAGAAGAGAACAAAGGAAATACCTGAAGTAATAGTAGTCAAATATTTCTAAAGTCAATGACAGACACCACCTCATAAATCCAGGAGTTACAGATAACCTTAAGTTGGATAAATATTTTAAAAATTCCATAGCTAAGTATATCATATTCAATAATGGCAGAAAATGAAAGGCAACAAAATATCCTGAAAGAAGCTAGAAGAAAGAAATTTACTTACTTCTACAGAAATAGAGGTCAGAATAACAGATCACTTCTTTTCAAATTCTGGCAAGAAAGTTGATAGTAGCAGTGAAAGAAAGTATTACAGGGAAACAAAAACTAGCAAATTAAAATCTATACACACTGAAATTATCCTTCTAAAGTGAAAGAGAAATAAAAACTTTCTTAGATGATCAAGAAGTGAGGTAACATCACCAGCAGATATATCATGTGAGAAATTTTAAAGGAAGTTATTCAGAGAGGAGGAAAATTATATAGGTCAGAATCATACATCTAAGTAAAGAAAGGAAGAACAGCAGAGAAGGAATAAATGAAGGTAAAATTAAATCCTTTATTTTTCTTATTCATAATTTGTCTAAAAGTTAACTATGCTTAAAGTAATACAATTATATCATATGGATAAGTGAAATGAATGCCAGCAATGTCCTAAGTAATGGAGAATATTTTGTTATAAGATACCTACTTTATACAAGAAGTGATATATTGTTATTTGAAAGTTAACATACATTTGTTTAAAAATATGTATTCCATAATGTACAGATATCTGTAAAAATAATTTAAAAGAAGTATAATTGATATGATAAACATAGAGTTGACCTGAAAAGCTCTAACAATCTATTTGATTGGAATACTTCATCTGACAATAGCAAGATAGACATTCTCCTCAGTCTTCCATGGAATACTCACAAAGGTAAACCATTTTATGGACTTTGAAATTACTCATTTGAAGAAATACAAATCATATAAACTATGTTCTAAAACCACAATGGAATGAAGCTAAAAATGAATGACAGAAAAATAACTGTAAAATCCCCAAATATTTGGATATTGCATTGGTCCAGCTGGAAGAAACATATAACTCAAGACCATAATGGATTCCTTGAGAATCACAATAAGTGGGACTGCAAGTGCATTCAAGCACAACTAGTATATATAGCCTTCATGCTTGTCTCACATTTTTCATTGGCAGCACTGGACTATTACAGGCAGATAAGTTGGAGCAGAGGACACCTGAAGATAGATGTTTTTTTATGAGTTCAGTGATGTCCTTTTCCTCACCAGGCAGGCAGCATTATTGCTATTGGACAATGCAACATGGAGATGCCAGCACTCGGGTGCAAGTGCCAGAATTCACTGGGATGAGGTTCATAAATCCTCATCTATAACTCAGATGTACAGCGGTGCAGAATACCAGTCCTTATAATTCATTCCTGATGAGAGGCTGTATCTTTCAGCCAAAGGGGTGCTGATGCAAAATTACAGAAATCAATTGGTTTTTCTAAAGGGGATTTATTTGGGGTAGAAGCTTACAGTTACCAGGCTATAAAGCATAAGCTACTTCCCTCACCAAAGTCTGTTGCTGCATGTTGGAGCAAGATGACTCCCAATGTCTGCAAGGGTTCAGGCTTCCTGGGTTCCCCTCTTCTTGGAGCTCATTTCTCTCTGGGCTCAGCTGCTCTGCTCTCTCCACAAAGCTAGCAGTAACTTGTCAGATGAAAGGCTGTCTCTCTTCCTGGGGCCTCAGCTGTGTCTAACCAGGCCTTCTCTCCTTCTTCACATGCAGGAATCCATCCTGTAAAGTCTTGTGGGGGTCTGTCCAGCAAAGCCCGTGACAGCGCAATGAAGTTATTCTTAACACAGAGGCTGAGAGAGGTCAGGGGGAGAAGAGCTGAAGAAACTGTTCTCCTGAACTGAATCCCCAGCACATTTTTTATTCAAGATTTTTTCACACTCAAAGTCAAGGTGTATGTGCAGGAGAGCAGGCAGGTATGGGGGTTTTAAATCACAACATAAGAATTCCAGAATGATAATGGGGAAATGTTTCTGATAATTACAGAAACATTAAGTGATACACATAGGAGATAGGGTGGGAGATAAGGGAGATAAGATAAGCAGGAAAGTTCCTGTTTATGGAAGAAACTGATGAGGTGAATTCTCTGTGTGGGCAGGGAAACAGTCCTCCAAGTTATTTCTTAGATGTAAAGATGAGAAGGTTCCCAAAAGTAATAGTCACAGTAAAAGGTAGGAGAACAACTGTATAAATCCTAGGAAATTGAAAAATTAACATGAGTAAGAAGCACAGAGGAATAAGATTAGGAAAGTGAAATAGAAAAAAATGAAACAAGAAACAGAATAAAGAAAAATATATAGAATGAATTAAATGGCTGGAATGGTGAGCAATGGAGAAAAGAAAAGAGAAAAGAGAGAAAGAAAAAAGTAAAAAGGAGAAAGTAAACAGAGAAAAGGAGAGAGGGAGAAATACAAACTAGAAAAAATTGGAGACCAAATAAAAGAGGTGGAATGAAAGAACAGCAGAAAACAAAAGATATAAAGATGGAGTGAAAAGAAATAGCATAAGTAGATTAAATTAGTAACCAAAAGAAAAAAAAGGAAAAGAAAAGAAAAATAAACAACCAGAGAAACAAAAGAAGGAGATACAAAAAAAGCAAAAAACAAGAAAGCAGCAACTAGTTTTTAAAAAAGGAGATGGAAGAAAAAAAATAAAGAAAAACCACCTTCTCACTTAGACCCCCAAGAATCTTCTCAGGCTGCTGGTGTTCCTCAATCACTCAACTTGCAGCCTGCCTTCTGTAGGTTTTCAACTGGGTTTTAGTGAGTAGCATAAGGGAACTATAAGAAAAGGAACCTTTTTTTCTGAAAAAATAAGATATCCAAGAAAATCTAATACAAAGAAAATGTTTATATATTCCCCTCTCATAAAGTTTCAATAGCATACCTGATGACATGGTGAATCACTTCTCAAGGAAGAACTAGGTACTGAACCAGTGGCCTCATATATGTTAGTCAGGGATTCTTCCACTAAGCTATTCTGCCTCCTTGGGTAAATCAGCCTTTCAGAATGCTATCCATCGCTTTTCCCTCAGGCAGGTTAGGTTGCCTGCAGTCAGTTGGAGTGGCGTCAATTGACTGCCTGTCTCTTCCTCCTCTCTGATGTAATTCCTCTCTTTTCCTAAGTGGCTGGGCATGACCACCTGCCTGGGGAGATCCCCCTACACTCTCCCTATGGAGTCAGGTTCCCTTACAATATTCCAGAGGGACATACCAGGCTAAATTCAAAGCAAAGAAATCCCTCTCCACCCTGCAGGGCCCCCTTCCTCACAGAGAATCTGCTGTCATAATCCCATTTAGAGCAGGGGGCCAGTGGCTCCACCTAGTCTGTCCACCCTGTGGGCCAGGTATGTGTATCAATTCCAGCTACAGAGGTAAGTAACCCATGATTATTCCTGGCTTCCTTATCTGTCCACTACCTTCCTAGATGACTCAAAGCACCTTCCCATGGAGGTAGATGTCTGCTCTACTCTCAGATATAATTTGCCAGGAGTTTTACCCTTGCTTAATATCTCAGGGATGGGGGAGGGAAGCACTTCCATATTTATCTTTAATCATAAATTTAGGATAAATTTTAGTTAGATTCTTTTAAAAATCAATTGGGAACCTATTGCAGATAATGTTTCATCTTTTATGCAAAAATTACAAAAATATTTTAATAAAATCATTGAAAACCTATAAATCTAAGTCAACAGTTAACTAATCATTATACTAGGAGAATTATGTCCCTTAGAATTTCATTTTTGCATGGAATCAAGGAAGACTATCAGTGGTTTGAATGCATGCTGAGAGTTTTTATCAGAAAAAAGTAATAGAGTAACAGAAGAAATGAAGAAAATCCACAATAAACATTATACTCAATGGTGAAATAGTGAAAACCTTCCCTCTGAAGTCTGCCAAAAAACAAAGATGTGGACCTTCACCACTGTTATACAACATTGTACTGGAAGTCCTTGTTCAACAATTACGCAAGAAAAAGAAGCAAAAGGCATTAGAAAGGAAGAAATAAAACTATCTCTGTTTGCAAATAACATGTGCCTTTATATAGAAAATCCCCAAAATTACATAAGAAAACTACTAGAATGAATGAATTCAGCAAAATTGCAAATATACAATTAATTTGCAAAAATCAGTTGTGTTTCTATACACCAAAAAAGAATATTCTGAAATTGAATTTTATTTTAAAAATTCATTGAAAAAAGATCCTAAGGGAATAAAATATCTGAGTAAAGTTTACAAGGAATTGGAGGCTATGTATGCTGAAAAATACAAAATTGATGAAATAAATTAAATAAAACCTACATAAAGGGCAAGATATTCTGTATTCATGATTAAGACTTGATACCATTTAGATGCCAGTTCTAACCAAAGCAATCCTCAGACCCAAAGCAATACCTATCAACATTCAAGCAGCTGTTTTTTGCAGAAATGGAAAAGTCAATCCACAAATTCATATTTAATTGTAAGGGGCCCTGAAAAGCAAAATAATGTTATAAAGGAGGTACAAGGTTGTAGGTCTCCCACTCCCTGATTTTAAAACTTAATACAATGCCACAGTGATCAAAACAGTGTAGTGATGGCATAAATATGGACATATACAAAAATATATACAATCTTCTGATGATGTTGCATTGGGCCTGAGCTCCCACAGCTGTAATCAGGGAGAAAGCATCTCCTGATGATGCCTTGACTCACAGCCTTAGAACTGTAAGTTTATAAGTTAATAAATCCCGATTGTAAAAGCGAATCCATTTCTAGTATATTGCTTGGCAGCTTTTAGCAAACTAAAACAATCAGTAACTTCAAAAAGTCATATTTATGATCATGCAAACCCTGGCTTGCCTTGGTGCCTTCTTGTTCTTGCCCTAAATAACACTCTGTAAACATCTGGGCCATGAGAACTCTTACTTAAAATATTCTGCTATCACTCAGGATCAGCTTCCTGGTCTGTTAACTGTTACTATTACACTATCTAGAATGGCTGGCTTCATTTTTCAGTCTGAAGTGCTCATCGTACTCTGGCGGAACCTATTCTCTAGTTTCACATCCAGACACCATGGATGGGAATATCCAAATTGGAGAGGAAATTGGCCAAGATTGTTTGAAGAATACATGCTGTCATGAATCACAGGTCATAGATGTTATATCTCTCAGAAGGAGAAATTCCAGGAGAAAGAATCTATAGGTTAAAAAAGAATTTTCTGGGCCAGAAATGAATGAATTACCTAGCTTTCTTTCTATGGACATTTAAATCCCTAGACTACTCTTTTCAGCCAATACCACATTTATAATCCAGCAGCATTGGTTTTACTCACTATAATGTGTTATCAACACCTCAATTCATTTCCAAACTTTTACAATCAAATTAATTAAAATTTCCACATATATTAAGTACCAGTACACTGTTTCTGCCCTCCTCTTATCTCCTAATAACCTATACTCTAGGTTTCAACTCAATGTGTTAATTCTTTGTATTTAGTTTATATTTGTGAAACCATGCAATATTTGTCCTTTTGTGTCTGACTTATTTCACTTGATGTAATGCCTTTCAATTTACTTGTATTGTTAGTTCTAAAGGGAGTTTCTTGTAAAGAGTATATAGGTGGCTTCTATTTTTATCCATTCTTCCAGTCTGTGTCTTTTGATTGGGGAATTTAATCCATAAACTTTCAATGTTTTATTGTAAAGGCAGTTCTTCACCCATTTTGACCTTTGGGTATTGTCTTTCATATTTTATTTTCACCACTCTTTTTACACATTTAATGACTTTTACTGATACAATCTTCATTTCTAGACACTCTTCCAAGCCTCTCTCTCTTGTCTTTTCTTTTCATGCTGTAACTCTCCCTTTAGTCTCTTGGATACAAAGCCAGTCTCATGGTTATAAAATCTCTCAGTTTCTCTCTGTCTGTGAATATTCTGACTTTAGCTGTTCTTAGGATTATACTTCAGCCACCCTAATTGACTAATCAGTAGTTCAAGTCAGTGCCTGACCCTCTCTTCTTCCCCTAATTTTAGGAAATGTAACTTCCAACACCAGCCACAGAATATTCCCTGAGGTGGCTTATGGCACAAGTGGAGGATGAGCACTGGCATCCAGAGCATAATGTGCTCTACTCATGAATCTGCACTGTAGATGGGCAGTCTCCTCTTTCCATTCTTTTAAGGATGTTGCAGGAAACTCTCCTGGTCTCCTGGTACCCCTCAAACCAGTGCTTTAATAGCTCTGCATGTTTACTAACTGACCTACAGGCTGAGCTAACCCTTGGAGCTCCTTACTCTGCTGTCATCTTGCTCTGCTTTGATTTTCTTCAGCTGAAGTATAAGACAAGCTTTGAGAACTGAGTGGATAATATGGGCTGATATCTGCATCACACACAAAAAAATATTTCAGTATCCTTACCCCAGTTCTTGTGAATATTATCTTATTTCACAAAACATTATTTGCAGATATAATCAAGTTAAGAAAACATCATAATGGACTTGGGTGAAACCTCATCTGCTATGATTCATGTTCTTATTAAAAGAAGAGAAGGCAAAAAAACAGGCACAGAGGGAAAAAAATCTGTATGAAGACAGGCAGAATTTAGAGTTGTGCTCCCTCAAGCCAAGGGAAACAAATTACTAGTGACCATTAGAAATGTGGAAAAAGGACGGAAGTTTCCTCTCCTAGATCCTTCAGAGAGAGCATGGCTGTGCCAACACTCTGATTTATTATTCTGAGCATTCAGAACTGTAAGAGAACAAATTTCCATTGTTAAAAATCATCTAGTTTTTGATTCTTTGTTATGGTAGCAAAAGGAGACTATTGGAGGGTTTCATTTATTCTCTCTAAATATTAATCTTTTGTCTGTTTTATTTCCCTAAATTATTCAAAAAATATATTTACATATTATCTAACACCAGATTTTATAGTTTCATTCATAAAACCTTCATATTTTCATGTGATAACTCTTTAATTTTTTATTCAGATGTACCACAAAGTCTTTTGTAGTACTTATGCTTTAACAATACCTTCAGAAAAACATGTTTGGAGAAATTGATAATCCAAATAATCCGGAAACAAGGATGGCTGGCCAGTAAGATTGTTACTCATTCTTAAATAACCAGAAATTTGTAATGAATAATCTCAGGAATAATACTGAAGAATACCCTCTGGCAGAAATTTCAGTGGGAGAAATGTCATTCATGAAATTTGAAACCCAGGCTTGCTTTAAAGGATGCATGACATATACTCTCTTAATGATGGAGGGAAGCCAGGTGAAAAATAAACCTGAAGACACCAAGAATTATTGAAATCACAAGATTTGCTACCAGTTGCAAGATCTAAGTAGATCTCAACTATTTCCACACCTGAATGATGAATTCCTCAATGTGGAGCCTTCACATGTGGCAGCACCCAACCCAGACAACAACTTTGCTTCCAAAAAATCTGGAATAATTAGTCATTGAGAGAATACACACACACACACACACACACACACACACACACACACACATATACTGTGTCCAAATAACACAAAGCACAAGTAAGGAGAGCAAAAATTTAATAAAAATTGTACAAATGCAGACATGTAAAAAATAGAAAAAATGAGCCTCCTTAAACAAATGTCATTTTTGTTGAAATTAAACATGCAGCTGATGATGTTATGTTAAAAAGTTTTTTAAAAAAGGATTTTTTGTTTGTTTCCCATTTTTTAGAATGTCCCAATCTGCTGACCATATTTTATTTTAATTTAGTTTCTCTTTTTTTCTTCTGTGTTTCCTTGTACTTATCTCTTGCATTTAAGCTTATCATCATTATTTCTTCTTCCTATTAATTGTATTTTGTTATTATATGGGCTTCATGTTCAAGGAAGGTTTAGATCACAGAAGGGTTACAATGGGGACTGCAGAGGATTATTGGTGGGAGGTGGCTGGGGTGAGGGATTCATGGGAGTAAGTCCATCTGAATATACATGAAAGATATAGAAAATTGTTCAAATTATCAAAGGATGGGGCATGGTCACAGTGGGTAGACAATCACTCAATAAATGAGGGAATACTGAATTCCAAGCCTGGAGAGCTCTGCCACATTCTCCAAGGGAGCAGCAACAGTCCCCTGAGTGCAGGGACAGTGTCTGGCAAAAGAGGATAGCCCACTGATGGGTTCTTGTTATTGAAGACTAGCCTTATGAGTCTTTGCTCTTGTAATTGAAACTTAGCCCACTGTTATGGGGTGCCTAATGGTTTACACCTGAGAGCCTCCTTGTTGCTCAAATGTGGTCTCTCTCTAAGCTAAACTCAGGATATGAATGCATTACTTTCCCCCCTATGTGCGACATGACTCCCAGGGATGAGCGTCCTGGTAACGAGGGATTAATACCAAGTGTCAACTAGAAACACAATTGGAAAAAGACCTTGAATAAAAGGGGGAAAAGGTAAAGAGAAATGAGTTCATGTGGCTAAGAGACTTCAAAGAGAGTTGGGAGGTCTTCCCAGAGGTAATGCTTATGCACACCTCAGTAAGATCTCAAAGAACACCAACGTAGATATCACCCCACACAGAGGGGCTCCTGAGCGTTCTGGAGACACCCAGGTCCTATATAAGTGGGGATAACCCCAGAGATTGATGCCTTATTAGTGTGCTCTTCTTTGGAATTTGTGCTCCTGAGAGTGACAGAGTTGGACTCAAATAAGTCCACCCTGCACACGGTCCATAAGTCCCTTGTATTCAAACATGTATGTGATGCTGGAGTTTTTAGGTGTACTTCCAGAGACTGGAGCCTCTGGCTTACCTATGTGCCAGCTGTGCCTGGAACCTCGGTGGAGCTGCAACTCCTACCCTACAGCTCAATGGACTCATCCAAGTCACCTGGCAAGGAGACGACGATAGGCAATGGCCATCCCAGGGATGGAAAGGGCCTACAGCTGGAGGCAGGATAATCCCATCCACCATATCCATGGGATATAAGCCGTCTCTCACTTGGAGGTAGAGTGGACATCACCATCCCAGTCCCCTCAGGATTGGGGGAGGAGCTATGAAATAGAGTGGACTTGTTGGTGTTCTGTTGTAGACAAATTGTGATTCAAGCAATGGAAGAAATTGTAACAGTGAGGTGGAGCCAGTGGCCACTGGACGCTTTCAGGGCAGGGAGGGGAGGGGCAGTTGAAATACAGGGGCTTTTTCGGGACTTGGGGTTGTCCTGAGTGGCGTTGCGGTGACAGATGTAGGCCATTTTGCATCAGCATATACAATGCAGGACTGTGTGTGAGAGAGTGTGGTCTGTGATGTGAACTGTGGTCTATGCTTGGTGACAAGTCCCCAGGATGTGTATATCCATTGTGGGTGATGTGCCACAAGGATGTTGGTGTAAGATGTTGTGGGAGTTGTGGGAGGTGGGGAACATGGGAATCCATGTAATTTCTGAGTTATATTTAGGTAAGCTAAGCACCTTTAAAAAAAAAAAAATATATATATAT
>JAQZBX010028788.1:0-27643 GCA_029593785.1 Cabassous unicinctus
ATAAAAAAAAAAAAAGAGAGAGAAAGAGAGCTTCAGAGTACTCTCCACTAAAGGTCGCTCTCACCTACTCTATCACTTGGTTAGAAATTTTAGTTCACTGTGACTAATAATCAGATGATTACAAAATTAACCAAATAGGGATGTGAGGTTCCACAAAGCAAATTAATATGTATGGAAAAATTAAGTTGATTTCATCTTCTGGAGCAAAGAAAACCCAAAAATAGAAGAATAACTAGGGGATAAGGTGAGGGATCTAACTGTACACTTTTATACCAGATAGAAACTATACCATAAAATAGTGTCTCTAAAGAAAACATGATAAACAGGCACAGCAATAGGCCAGCAGAGCCATGGAAAAGAATAGTGTCTGGAAATAATCTCAACTCTTTATGGAAATTTAGTATATGATAAAGATATTCCACATTTTTGGGGAAAATGGACTTCTAAATAAATGGTATAGGGAAAACCAGATAGCCATTTTGAAAACAAAGAAAAAGAGTAAACTTCAATTTGATCAAAGATATAAATGTAAAAACTGAAATCATACAAGAGCAAGAAGAAAATAGGATTTCCTGTATAACCTGAGGGTGGTGAAGTCTTTTATAACAATCCTTAAAAAAATCTCATGCAAGAAGTAGGCAGTCCAGCTAGGAGGTAAATGATGAAATGCTGGCCTGAGGTAGTGCAAGCTTTCCACTGCAGTGGGGGCCTAATAATGGACAGAACCAAACCTTCTAAAGGTTCTAGAGGTAAAGAAAAAACTTAAGGGTGAGACACTACAGTTGGTTACATTGTTCAGTGTCCCATTGGCAGGTTACATACAAGTCCTCTGGTCTTTCAAAAGCTATGTATCCATGTATTAAAGTACTGCAAACATCAACCTACAATCACCTATAAAGCCAAGCCACAAAAAAAAAAAAAGGGATTTAAAAAATCCACATGAAAAATCTAAAAGAAATGATCTTTGGAATGAAGTGATTCACATCCAATTGTGAACATGTAAAAATTAACAAGATAAATCAAAGAAGAAAAATTCTGATGTAATTAAAGAATAGATTATTTAAATAATACATAAAATGTTTTTAAATCTTAAACAAATTTTAATGATACATAAAATATTTTGATGGGCAAAAAAATCAGCATGAACAAAGTCAAAATGCAATAAAAAAATTTAGAGGCAAGTAAAAAGTAAAAAAGCAATCCTTGTATTAAAATATACTGAATTTTATTCCTAATAAAAGAGATGGCAAGCCTGTGGGAAAAAAGGCACCCTGACACATTGCTGGTGGGAATGCAAAAATACTGCAACAGTGGGGGAGGGATTTGAAAAAATTCTATAGCATTAATTTTTTGACCCTTTTAAGGAATTATAGGAATTTAGCCTGAAACTATACCTCAAATAATATCAAAATGCATGTACATAAAGTTATTTGGAGGAGAATTGTATGTGTGCAAAATACATGCATATAATGTTATTTATAGCAATAGGTGGGTGTGCACACATAAAGCGGTGAGGTGAGGGGCAGATCCCAATGTAGAAGGGGATCTTCTTTTCTCAAAATGGGCATAGCCAGGAGGTCCCTTCACCCCAAGTCCTGTCTCCATTCTCTTGTCCCCCTTGGGCTTATTAGTCTTATCATGAATAAATGAACAAATGAATGACTGACATTTGTTCTGTTATTGTTACTGTTGTTGTCATCAAACTTTTGGTTACTCACCATCAAGAATGCTACCAGTAACTACTGTGGTTGTTTATTATCATCTTCCTTGTCCTCATTCTGAAAAACCAAAAAATTCTCTGGTGATCCAAGACCATATTTCTTGTCTTATTATTGTCATTGCTGTTTCTCAGCATATCTTCATTTGCACTGAGACACCAAATAAAATAAGTTTTCTGTTGATCCAAGGTGAGGGGATGATTTTCTAAAGATGACCACCTTTCACCCCTGCCACATGCTGGGGGTGTTTGGGAGCTCACCCCTGGACTGTGATTGGTTTCACTTTTGCAACCTCCTCCTCATTTTAATCCAATTCCAGAATGAATGGTAAACTTTGTTTCCAGAAGAAGAAATCAAAGGAAAACACCCATCCTTGGTCATCCACCCTATCCATGAGCCTTGGTTCACTTCCTGCGTGCTGTCCCCACTACCCTGGAAATTGAAACTGGCCCAAGTTGGTCAAACAGACAGGTCTAAGGGATGGAGTCTGTGTCCCACCATTGCTTTGGTGTTCCCCCAAGACATTCTCCAAGTCCACCTCCCAACCCATCCCCCCTCTGTCTGTCCTTGCTGGTTGTTGGGTGCCCCCTGCCAGCTGCTTTTATTTGGGTCTGCAAGGTTGAATCTCTGAGGTGTCCTCAGAGTGGGTGGGGCCCAGGTGGGGCATGATTTTGTCATCAGCATGGATGGGTTTTGGGCCTGCTGGGGTTGTGGGAGTTGTGGATCCCTGAAGACCCAGTTTCACTGGGGATGGGGTGAGGGGGTGGGTCAAGGGCATGGAGCAGGACAGGCCTCCTGGGCAGCCCCTTCATCAGACCAGGCCTACCCAGCTGGACTCCTGGTTCCCTCTCCCTCTTTAGGAGCCATCCCTCCTTGCAATCTGGTGGCAGTTGTTAATCATACCACTGTGAACATTGGTGCCAACTTCATACTTAGCTTCCTGAGGTAACACCATACTGTGTTCCACAGCCTCTTACATGTCACCCACCATCTTGCTTCAACACATGGTAACAGAATTTAGTTAGGGAGTAACCTTCGGTTGGTCTTTTTAGGGCCTTGTAAATGTAAGCTTTTACCCCAAATAAATACCTCTTGTAAAAGCCAACAGATTTCTGGTACTTTGCATCAGCACCCCTTTGGCTGACTAATATGGTAGTCTTCTCACAGAATGCACAAGAAGTGCCAAAATAGGTGATTTAGGAAGCATAGGAAACAGTATCGATACTGTTTGTATCTATTTGCCTAGCAACTCAGACTGGTAAGTGGCAAGATGAGTTAAACAAAATTAGCAAGCAGGTAGTCATGATAGCTGTGTGATATGGCTTTCTATTTATTTTGAGTATGTCCAAATAAAATGTGAAATGAAGAATGAAATTTATCTTTCATTCCCTTAAAAAGAAAATGCAAATCTACGTGGTTTCCTAATATTGACACTATCCAATGGAAATGTTTAATTCACTTGAAGGTTACAGATCTAGTGGGAACCACAAGTTACAGCATTCCTTGTATCTGAAACAGTACAGGATACCTGTAGGCAAAAGTGCATATACTGGAAGGAAAACTGTGGTGATCTGTACGGTGGGAGTGGCAGTTGTTGGGGGTTGGGCAGGACAAGGGAAGGACAGGCTGGTGCACAACTTCCCAGCAACAGTCCTGGTCAGACCAGGCCCACCAGTCATGATCCAGTTCTCTCTCACTCTTTTGGAACCATCCCTCTTTACATCAGCTGGTTTTTATTTTTTGTACTTTTATTGACAAGTTATATTAAAAACAAACAAACAAATAATACACACACCAGACACTTAACCAGATTGCACAAACAGATGCTTGAAAGAATTCCTCTATTTATTTTGCTGTTTTAGGATACCTCTTGCCCATGGTATCAAAAATATTCCAGTCTTGTGGATGTCAGCTTAAAATAGAGGCTTGGTGGCATGACTGGCAACACAACCTGCAACATTGTCAGTAAGCAGAAAGACTCATGGTTCAATGATAATTTTTAAAAAAACTGTAAATTTCTGCATCAGGGACCCACCAAATGAAGTGGCATCATGACAAATGAAAAGAGATTTAAAATGAAGAAGATGATTACATAGAAATACATGGGTTTGTTGTCTTCTCATAGAATGCACAAGAGGTGCCAACATGGGAGATTTAGAAAGCTCCTTTTCAATTTGAAGCTATTTCCCTTAGCAACTCTAACTGGTGAGGAAGCTGCAAGATGACCTAAAAAAAATCAGCAAGCAGATAGTCATAGCTGTGTGATAAGATTTTCTATTTCTTTTCAATAGCTGCAAGTAACATGAAATGAAGAAAATGATTTATCTTTTATTCTGTTAAAAAGAAAATGCAAAGCTACATGGCTTCCTAACATTGACAGGGTCAATGTAAATGTTTAATTCAGCCAAGAGATACAGATCTAGTAGGAACCACAGGATACAACTGTCCTTGTGTCTGAAACAGTATACAATCCCAGTCAGTAATAGAAAATGGTATCCACAACTAACTACTTTTACTTTTCTGTGTTGGTTCCATACTAGAATATATCCAAGTGGATTCCACAGATGTTTACAGACATGTGAGGAAGACCCTGATTTTTAAGGCTGTTAACAAAATATCCCATCTTGTTTCTAAGCTCTATCACATACCTTGAAAAATAACCAGAGAAGGATATTCCCCTGATGGACACATTTTCAAGAAAGCAATTATCCCAGATGCACAAATTGAATATCTGTTGTGAGGGCTGTATTTCAGCTTCAATAGTTGTCCTGCAACACAATTCTTATACCTTCAGCCAGAAATGTGCTGCTTGAGTTGAATTTCTGAATTAAAGTGGATATCACAAATTTCACAATGAAATGTTCAGTTCTGTAGTCCTGGCCCCTTATGGCCATTCTACATCTTTAATCTTGATTTGGGTCAAGGATAGAACTTAACTGGGCCAAATCTATGACTAAGCTTCAACCATGGCCTTGTGTTTTGATCCTGTGTTGTGTGCCTCTACCTGTGACCGAGAGTTCACAGCCAGTTTGCAAAGTGAATGATAAAGTGATTTTGGGGGTGGTTTAGGGGTGGTGGAGCAATTTTTCTTCTTTTGATTCACAAACAGCACCAGGAGCTCCATTTGTACTCTGGGAAGGAGAAGTGGCTGCTCCCAGTGGTGACAGGGGTGATGTGAAGATTTGAGGAGAAGCTAGCTACTTTCTGAGTTTGAGGGCAGATGACTGGTGCTGATGGCTTTTACATTCCCTTTATCCTCTGATTTTTCAGAGCTGTTGCCTGTGATTGAGGTGATTCTGCAGCTAGGATTAGCCTTTGTGCTGTCCTGAGAAGAAGTCATCTTTGGCTTATGTTTGTTGCCTCTAACTTAGCATGTTTACTCCCTTTGTGGTGGGCCTTGGCCTGGTTATCCAAGTTAAAGTGAAGCTGACAGACATGACAAGAAATAAATTGTTTCTTCTCTGGGGGAATGGACACTCTAAATGGGTGATTGAGGACTGCTTTTTGCACAGGATCCATCCCTTCAAGGGGCTGGGCCTGTAAGAGAGCAGCTCTCTCTCTAAAGACAATGGAGGGTCCCACTTGTCATTTTCCTATGGTTTTCATCTTAGCCATTCTAGGGAGTGTGAAATGGTAGGTTTTGTTATATTTTACTTTTCAAGAATGTGTTGAATTTTATCAAATGTTTTTCCATGGACATCTTCTAGATGCACCGATGATTTTTCTCCTCTGTGGTTCTGTTCATGGGATCATCTGCCTCTTGTGATTGAGAATATTAAACAACTCTTGTCTATTTTAATCAATCTTACTTGGTATGGGTGTGATCCATGGGTAAGATGGTATTCACGAGTAAGCAATTGTGCTCATCTGTAGAGGCTCCACACTAGAATATGTTCAAGTGGATTCCAGAAGTTTTTGTAGATGTGTGAGGAAGACCCTGGTTTTCAAGTCTGTCAGGAAAATATCCCAGATTTCTAAGCCCAATCCCATGCCTGGGAAAATAGTCAGAGCATGATTCTCACTTGAACATTATGATTTCAAGAAAATAAGGATATGTGCATACTTGGCCCACCTTAGCCTTGGCCTGATTCCCATGTCCCTCAGTCCCTCTCATTCACTCCTTCTCTCCATGCACAGGCCTCTGCTGGCCACCACAGGCCTGCAGGTGCAAAATCTTTCCAAGTTCTCACTGAGTTCCTCTCCAAAGCCACCCCCATCCCAGAACCTGGAACTGATCCCAACAAGCCAAAGAAAGGAGCTTGTGTCACATCAGGTGGTCATCCCTGCCAGTGCCCAATTGTTCCCCAAGACATTCTCCATTTTCTTCCCCTCACCTCCACCCTACTCAATGGCAGACATATTCAGGCCATGCCGGGAAGCCCCGCGGTGGAGGAGCGGAGAGCCAGCTCTCCATGCTGGTTGTCAGGCACCACACAGTGACCACTTTTATTTATATGGGCCTACAAAACCAATCCTCTTGGGTGCCCTCAGGGTGGGTAGGTCCCAGTTAGGGCAAGAGGGAGGCTTTGTCTTTGGTGTGGGTGGGACTTAGGCCTATCAGGTTTGGGGAAGGGTCTTGGTGGCCACGGTGAGGATGTGAGTCAAGCTTGCAGGACTGGGAGGTGGTGCTAAGGTGGGGCTTCATCATCCCTGACCAGGGGTGGTGGTTGTGCAAGAGTAGGGCAGGCCTCACGTCAGACCATCTGACCAGACCTAGTTCTTCTCCCTCTTTTAGGAACCAACCCAACTTACCTCAGGTGGCAGTTGTCAATTATGCTCCTGGGACCATGGCTGCAACTCTGTACTTTAGCTTCCTGAGGAACCCCTGAACTATCTTCTGCAGCCACACCCTGTGTCACTTTACTGTCCTACCAGCACTGTATGAACATTCTTATGTCTGCCTCCACATCCTCCCCAACACTTGTCATTTTGCATTGTTTTAATCTTAGCCCTTCTAGTGGGTGTGAAGTGGATATGGTTTGTCTGTGTGTGTTTACCCTCTTATTTTTTCTTTTTTTAAAGATTTATTTTATTTATCTCTCCTCCCCCATTGTTTTCAGTCACTGTCTGCTCTCTGTGTCCAGTTGCTGTGTGCTCTGGGTGTCTGCTAGTCTTCCCTTTAGGAGGCACTAGGAACTGAACTCTGGACTTCCCATATGGAAGAGAAACACTCAATCACCTGAGACACCTCAGCTTCCTGATTTATTGTGTCTTTCATTGTTTTTCCTCTTTGTGTCTCTTTTGTGTCATCATCTTGTTTCATCTCACTGTGCCTGCCCACTGTGCCAACTCGCCATCTCCAGGAGGCACCAGGAACAAAACCCAGGACCTCCTATGTGGTAGACAGGAGCCCAATTGCTTGAGCTACATCTGCTTCCCTACCCCCTTACTTTTAAGGAATAAATGCTGCAAGCTGGATTTTCAGACTTGGTGTCTCTTAAATGCTGTGGTCCAACATTTTAGGTGTCAGGATTTCATACAATCCTTCATATCCTGTTAGTGACTGCAGGCTGTTATGTGGTCTCTATGCAATGCTGGCCCATGCCGGGTCTACTTGTCACACTAGGCATTACCTGTGTTATGTCAAAGCCAGTAGCATGAGTTGCACAAAATGGATGATACAAATGTCTTGGCCTATGACCTTACTTCTGTCCTGAGCCAGCAAGCTTAAGTTCTCCTCTACATCCAGAAGAGAGTATTGCAAAGAAACCTTGAGTGTGTGCCTCTAAGGGTGGAACCAAGAGCCATTAAAGCAGAAGACACAGATGAGGGAGTGACACAGACATTGCCTGAAGGCAACTCCTGGATCAGAGTCTGTGAATCAGATGAGCACAGGCAAGAGAAAACCACCCAAGAAATCACCTTGAATAAGTGGAAATTACTCCAAGAACAAAAGCAATCAAAGTCAGTATTCCACCTCAGAAAGCTCAAATGCCCCACCTCCAAATACTGTAGTGATTCACAAGTCAAAACACAGAGGTGAGGTAGAAAAAAATCACTATGAATGGGAAAACCCCATGCCAAATAATCCAGCCAGGGGCATTCTACATCAGGTGGTGACAGACTTTGCCAAAACCCCTTGCTCAGGTTAGGGGATCAGAGGGAGCAGGAAGAAGGCCAAGAGGGCACTCAATGTGTTGCAGTAGTCTCAGTCCAAATTTTGCCACACAGTTGCATTCATGCACAGATATGTTTGTGTGTGTGTGCAAATGCACACTCAGACACAGTGAGACATATACAAACACACACCCACATATAAATGAACTCACATACCTTGGGACCAGATTGATGAAAAGGAGAGGTTAGTTTCATTTGTTAGTGCTGGTGCTCTCAGCTCCTCCACCTGTTCATTCAGTCAAGGGTTGTAGTTGATTGGTAGACACCACTGATGGAAAGAGAGCAGGGTGAGAGAGAACTGGGCTGATGGGTTTTGCAGTGGCCCAAGTTCCTCATGAGACTCCATGTTGTGATACCTTCAGGCAGGTACCCAGTCACCTAGCCTGGAAAGAGTGGGGGATTGATGAATGAGTGAGAAGACTCACTTCTGTTGCTACCATCACAAGAAGGGTGGTTTCTTGAAGTCTGGTGCACCAAGTCACCCTTTTTATCTCTAGAGGAATCTTTCTCTCTAGACTGGCCCAAGGAGATCCCACCTTCATTGCCTATAGTCATCTGCTCCTCAATTGGGTGTTCCCTGAGAATGTGAAGTTGAAATGATACAAAAACTCCATCAGTTGGTTCCCAACAACCAGCACCAAGTTCAGTGGGATGGATCTGTGTCACATTGAGGAAAGGCACATTTCTTACCCCACACTGGCCCAGCCTCACTATGACTCCCCTCAGATACAGATGAGAGCAGTGTAAGTGAGGCATGTGTGGCACGTAGGGGCCAACCCTGAGATACCACAGAAAGACCAGTCCAGTTACCCATACCACAGGGAGATTCAGAAAAGTTCCCTTTAGCACCAACTGACTCCAGGCCCCCACAAGGACTGCTGCCTGGCCACTGGTACCATTGCATAGCCTCACCAGCTTGATAAGTCTGTGTAATTTGAGTGGGATTTGGAAAGATTTTGGGTCCTGAAGATCATATGTCTGGAACCCAGGTAACAATGTGGACAGTCATGGCATGACCTTCAATGTCCATGCACAATGATGACCTAGGTTGGTCCTGGAGACTGGATTGAGCTTTTCCACCCCTGCATGAGAACTCACTGCAGTGAATGCCCTGGGGAGAGTGGTCATCACCCACACATGTATCTGCTGCCATTCTTTCCAGGGAATGGCTTTGGCACTGAAGACCTGCCATTGCCCAAGTGACCCTGCCTTCATTGCTGGCCTCCTGCAATGTAGTCATATTCAGTAGCAAGATCTCATCTCAGGCAACTCTAGGTTGGTGATTCTGGGGTACAATAGGAGGCAAACTCCAGTTAGCTCCAGGCAAATAACATGCATGTCTCCTGGAGGGCTATGTGTTGCAGGGAGATGAGTCTTTGCTATGTGCACCCTGGATGCTCTGCTTCATCAAAGTAGACCATCTGCATTTCCTGGCTTGGTCTGTTGAAGGGAATCCAGGAAGGACACTGAGTTTCATTTGTGATGCTTCTGAGCCAACAAAGCCTGGTATTGGCTGCTGGAGGTGGACTAACTTGGAAGTTTTCCTTCAGAAACACTTGTGAATACATCCTGCCAAGCATGCCCCACTGCCAGGGGACAGCCCTCCATCATGCCTCCCTGGCTTATGTGGCCTGTTTACTGGTCAGGGGAGATGACTAATTTTTAGGTGCATCATTCAAATATGGAAGGACACAGAATACACAGTCCCAGTGGGGACCACCTCAGACCTCTTGTGGTGCTTGGGTGGCAGTCATTTTCCTGGAACCAGGAGTTGGAAGCTTTCTGTTGACTCAGAAATCTGGAGAGGGGGAGTTTGGTGTATGTATGTGTATATATGAAGCTGTGTCATTGTGTTCAATCAATTGAACCCTCTTCCTGGGTATAGAAAATTCATTCTAGGATTTATAAAAAATTAAAAGAGTAACAGCAATACTAATGGTGATGACAAACAACAAGCACAATGGCTGAAATAATAATCATACTGATAATACTCTTAAGGAGGTGGGACACTTGAGTAGACACCCTGAATGAATGATTCTGGATGGATAACACTTACCAGGCTGACTCTTGGTTTCCTTATGGTGATGACAAATAAAATTCCAAAAAATATACAAATTCCTAGGGACACAAATTCGAGTACCATATATTTGGACCAGTGGGTAGGAGGATTGGTTTGTTAATGTCTAATGGCATTAGGGTTTCCCTTTTGTTGATATTGTAAGCTTTTAGTAATGGAAGGTGGTGCAAGTACTGCAATAATGTGAATAGCAGTGAACTCACAGAATGGTAAGTTTGGGAGCTATGCAGGTGGAAAAGTTTATGTTTTAGATATGTTTCTACAATTGGAGAAATAGAATGAGTAACTGAAGGCACAAAAATATTAAAAGGCACTACAAGACATGGGCAGGGTCACCAGAGGAAAGAATACAATGCTGAAATGCATAGGATTAAGATATGTGGAAAAAATGGCATATAGATGTGAAACCATCTCTATTAATTTTCTTGTGGTTGAAAATGGAAATTAAGGTGGTTGTCTATTCTTTTGAGGAAATGCTTGCAGAAGTATTAATTCCACAATGTCAAATATGTATATATCCTGCACTTAAATGTTCACAAAATAAATTGGTTAAAAGATAAATTGCCAAAAGGGACAGATATTGCATGATTCTGTTTCTTGCAGGTATTTAGATTATTCGAATTGATAGGGAATACTCTAAAGAGCAAGTTACCAAGGGCAGGGGACAAGGGAATTGGGGAATAGTGTGTAAGTTGTGAAAGGTTTCTTTTTGTCATGAAGGCAATGTTGTAGAAATGGATGATGGTGAATGTAGTGCAACTTTGTGAATGTGATTAATCTTCCTGCAGTGTAAGTTCATGGGTGGCTGGCATGGGAATCCTTAGGTTTTGAAAGGAAGCTGACAAGGTTCTTATTGTTACATCTGAAAAAACTTTAAATGTATTCTGTATGTTTAAGACCAATGCAAATTTCTTGATCTAGATAAGCATATTTGTGGTATTTGCCTAAGGGAATATATTTGTTTCTAGGAAACCTAAAAAGAAGCAAAATTTTCAAGAAACATAAAGTATTCAAACTTCCTTCAATCAACAGAAGATAGATAGAGAGATACAGATAGTACAGAAAGATGGAATCAATATATGAAGGTCAAGCAAAATAATGGCAAAGAAGTCTACATCAAGACTTTTTATGATTAACCTGTCCAGTGCCAGGGACAAAGTAGTATTTTGAATATGTGCATCTAGCACAGGGTAAGCAGAGCCCAGTACATACTAAGTGTCTGTTTCTGCAAGGATACACTTCTTGACTCCAGGGTCTACTGATATCAGTTTTATTTGTCAACAGTGTATGTAGTCTTCCTCTAGGGATTCTGCCCCATTGCCATCTGCACCTTGTTGGTAGATTTAGAACAGTTCTTCTTGGCATTGTGTGCTTCAAAAGGTGCAAGAGAATTATGTCTAAATTCAGCCAATCTCTGCATACTGCAGCCCACAATGTCCATTCACTTCATGGACCCAGGTAGACAGTTCAAGTGAGCACACCAGTTTATCTATTCATGGGTTCCAATCACCTCTCTTTTCTATAAGAAGTTTCATGAAGCAGATGTGGCTCAAGTGGTTGGGCTTCCATCTACCATATGGGAGGCCCACGTTTGATTCCTGGGGCCTCCTGGTGAAAGTAAGCTGGCCCACATGGTGCAGAGAGCTGATGGCCTGCACGGCATTGAGAGCTGACAGCCTGCACAACATTGAGAGCTGATGGCCTGTGTGGCATGGAAAGCTAGCAGAAGATGATGCAACAAAGGGAAACAAGCAGACACAGAAAAATGCACAGCAAATGGACACAGTGAGAACAAGTGGCAAGGGGGGGATAAATAAATAAATAATCTTAAAAAAAAAAAAGAGAAGTTTATTCCAATGGGCATTGACATATGTCACTTTAATGCATGCCTCAAATTCCCATGGTAATTCCCATAGAGCCATGCCCCATATGGGCATTTTTAAAATAATAAGATATTAGGCAAGATTATAGCAACACAAATCACTTGGAAGACTGAAAGGCAGAAATCCTTATTGCATATAGCTCCAAAAAGGGAAGGCTGCCCCACAGGGCCACACAGGTTTGCATCTAAGAAGAAAACCACAAGCTGGAGCCATGGGAGGCAGTTAAGTATAACTGGCAAGGTAGGGTTAGTTAGGATTTCAAGGCTCTCTGTATTGGCTAATCTGAATAAATCTGTAGGCTCTGGGACATAGGGGATGTACCTAATTATTTGGTAGCTTGTCCTGAGGACATTAGAGTGGGTGCATAGAGGCTCCAATGTATTAGAGCCTGTTAAGACTGGTGGTGATGTGTGGCTTTAATTAGCTACTCAAGAGGAGTTGCTGACAGGCCTCTATCCAGGGCCTCAAAACTGAGTCAAGAAGGCATTTCAAAGAAACTATGTCACAAGTAAACTCCAATGCATGGCCTCAGTTTTGAGCTTGATTACTTGGGATATTTGAGTGGCCTAAATAGAGTAAGGCATAAGCTGGTCTAAATTGCAAAGAAGGTATTTTATTATGATCATCAAAGGGAAGAAACCAAGGAGAAACATAAGTCCCTCAATACTGGCTTGAGAAGGACCCCCCAATTGTTTGGCATTAAGTAGGAGTAAAAAAATCAGGTATGGAAGAGGCTTCTATTAATATTTTCATTGAATTACGGAGTGTGCTAAAGATGTGGTTTATACTTTCTATGGTGGATGATTTTGTGATGCAGGATTTTAGTTAGAGTGGCCTCTTGTCCAATGCCATTAATCCACATAAACCAAATATTAACATTTCAAACACCTCCTTCATTAACACTTAATTAAGGGCCAATCTATTTTCAAAAACCTTTTTTGTAACAGTTTTCTGCCCTTGATTAAGCAGATATAATGTTTATTATCTTTTAGAAACATGAAATACTAGAGTAGATATCTCTAATTAGATGTCATTGATTTATAATAGCTCTGTTAGAGCGATGGTCCCTGTAGCATTCCAGCAAGTCTTAAATGGATTGCAAATACCAGTATTATAAGTATGATTGTAGCATCTCAATAATGTTTGGCTGATGGATGAGTGCCCTTGCTTTTGGGCCACAATTTTGTTTCTAGGATATTATCTTTAGATTGAAAAGTTATACCTCACCTTAGGTAACTGAGAATTACTAAAGAGCAGGACTGGAGGAAGACAGTGACTTCTGTTGGGCATAAAGTAAGAGTGTGGCATTATCCATTAAGTTACTCATAGGTGCTACATATTGAAGAAACATGATAAGAATCACCAGTGACCATTAAGGGCAGGCAATCCAGTACAGGAGAAGTGGAAGTTTGGAAGAGGTTTTAAAATCTCAATATTTTCCATCTCTGTACCAGATATGAGCTGGATAAAGTTTTCTATGATGGTTAGGCTAATGTGTCAACTCAGCCAGGTATTTGTGTCCAGGTGTTTGGTTCAGCAAGCACTGGGCTAATTGTAATACAAGAACATTTATGGACTTTAATCATGAATGAGTTTGCTGCATTGATGGCTGATTACATCTGCATCAATCAGGGAGATTGCATCATCAATGGGTGATGCTTTTATCCAATCAGTTGAATGCCTTAAAAGGGGAAGTGATTTCAACATTCAGAGAGAATTTCCAGGGTCATCATTGGACATTCAACTTCTCCCAGAAACTCACCAAGGACCTTTCATTGGACTTTCATCGGAGCCCCTGGTTTGCAGTCTGCCTGTGGGACCTGGACTTCTGCATCCCCATGGTCACATGGGAGACTCATAAAATCTCATATTATTGACAGATATCTCCTGTTGATTCTGTTTCCTGAGAGAAACCTAATACAGTTTGGTACTGAGAGTGGGGTCTTGAGGAACAGAGTCTTAAACATGGGATGTCTGAGGTAGTTCTGGGAGTTTTGTAATTGGCTTGCTACTCTAATTGGACTCAGGGGTACTAATGACTTCCTTTCCAATAACAAAAAGGTTGCTAACAGTCCATGGCATGAGCTGGCAATAGAGATATGAAAAATAACATCACTGGATTCCCCTACTTCCACACTTATAAGAAGCAAGGATCTGGGTGAGACTGTTTTCAACACCTTAACAGAATTTTGTGGAGTCAAAAAGTATAATGAGGTTGGCTGGCTCCTCCTAGATACTCTGGAAACAGTTACAAAAGAAAGAGATGAGCTAAAGTCTTCAAATTTGAAATTTAAGTGCTGCATGAATGATATGAAAGTTTCTACATGTGCCTTGAAAGAAAATCTTGTCTCTTGTAGCCACAGACTTAAGAGATCTGAGAGTCAAACCCAGACTCTAATTGTATAAGTAGCAGAATTACAGAGGAAACTAAAATCTCAACCTCACAGGGTTTCTGTAATTAAAGTGAAGGCTTTGATTGGAAAGGAGTGGGAACCCAAGGATTAGGATGGAGACATATGGGAAGATGATAATATTGGTGGGGACATGGGAACCCTAAATTCTGTAGAGACTTTGCCAGATAAACCTGCAATGGCCTGCCCTGTGGGGACCATACCTTGTCAACCTTGTATCATTCAGCATCCAACCTGTCCCAGGGAGTCTGGACTTCCTTCCAGCCCTGAGCCTCCAGCCTGCCCCAGAGAGTCTGGACCTCCTCCCAGCCATGAGGCAGGTATCAGCCAAACTCCAGCATGCAGTGCCCAACTTCCAGTCTGCCCTGAGGAATCTGTCTTCTAACCCCTGTCTAAAGACCTTAATTCTGTATCACCAGAAGAAAATGCAAAGGAATGCCCTGAGGTCAGTAGCTTGCAAGACATCTCTAATCCTTCTCATTACCCACACCCCTCACCCCTCATCTTTGAGACCCATTACTAGACTAAAATCACAGCAAGTCCCCAAAGGTGAAATACAAAATGTGACCCATGAGGAAGTACGCTATACTCTGAAAGATCTGCATGAGTTTTCCAACTTATATAGGCAGAAATCAGGGGAATATGTGTGGGAATGGATATGAAGGGTATGGTATAATGGTGGAAGGAATATAAAGTTGGATCAGGCTGAATTTATTGATATGGGCCCACTAAGCAGAAATTCTGGATTCAACGCTGTAGCTCGAGGGGTTACAAAGGGCTCTAGCAGTTTGTTTGGGTGGCTGACTGAAGCATGGACTAACAATGGCCCAGAACCTTCAGGAATGAAAGTTTGGGTCACCACACAAGACAAAGAACCACAGCCAGCTGAAGTGCTTGCTGAAGGTAATGGGAACATGGAATCGGTAATGGAATAAGGTAGTGATAAATATGAACTTCAATCATGTGACCAGTTACAGAAATGAGGACTGTAATAGTCATTAAACTTTCTTCCTTGTTTCATTATGAGTATGATTGTATATGTATACAAAATGAATTTCTTGTTTTCTTCCCCAACCTTTTCCCCTATCATATGAAAAGTTGTATTAATTCCATGTCATAATATTTAAGGATGTCAAGTTTAAGAGTGAATATTATCCAAGGACTTGCACCCTATTCTTTGGGGAATTAATGTATTTCCAGTTGTACGCAGGGGAGTTGAATATTGTTAGGTGGAAATATATATGTATGCTTGCCTGTTATTGTTTTTTACTTAGAGACAAAATATGGTTTAGGGTAATGTGTATGGTTGCTGAGTTGACAAGGGGTGGACTGTGATGGTTAGGCTAGTGTGTGAACTCCCCCAGGTAACTCTGTTCAGGTGTTTGGTCCAGCAATCACTGGGTTAATTGTAATACAAGAGCATTTATGGACTTTGATCACCAGTGAGTTTCCTTCATGGATGGATGACTACATCTGCATCAATCAGGGAGATTGCATCATCAATGGGTGATGCTTTTATCCAATCAGTTGAATGCCTTAAAAGGGGAAGTGATTTCAAGATTCAGAGAGAATTTCCCAGCTCATCATTGGACATCCACCTTCTCCCAGAAACTCATCAAGGACCTTCATCGGACGTTCATCAGAGCCCCTGGTTTGCAGCCTGCCTGTGGAACCTGGACTTCTGCATCCCTATGGTCACATGAAAGACTCTTATAAAATCTCATATTATTGACAGATATCTCCTGTTGATTCTGTTTCTTGAGAGAACCCTGACTAATACAGTTTGTAAGCAGGGAAATTGCAAACCCAGCAGTTATGGTTAGTCAATGCATAAGAGACTAGTTTAATGTATGCATACATTGGACATCTGTGTAAATATCCCAAGGGCTGGCATGATGAGTTTGGCTTTAATTTGCCATGTAGTGTTTTGGAGGGCAAGAGGGACAGACCTTGTTAGGGTACTAGAGACTGAGGACAGAATATAGATGATGAATAATGGCAAAGGGGAAGGAAAAGAGTTTGGAGGGGAATAAATAGCACATTAGGAAGCCAGCAGAATTCTTCTGTTTTACCTAAGTGAAAACATAGCATGGATACATAAGGCCACTCTTTAGGCAAGAGAGTCATATTAATAGGAACTATAATCTTGGAGGCACTGCAGATTTATTGGGCTTAGTCCCACAGACAGTTAACATAGTAAAAATCAATATTACTATCATGAGGCTCATAAATTAAATTACAATTTTACAAGTATCACCAAGCAAAGCTGGGTCACAGGGCAAGCAAACTACACTGTCTGAAAAATCAGTCTGGTGGGTCTCATGTTTTAATACAGGATTTAGTGTGACTAGTCACTGAAAAATTGAGGCTGTCTGGGGTCTTTCATGGGTAGTGAGACTTTCCCAGCTCTGGCGTTGTTGGGAACCCTGACAATTGTTTAGGATGCAGGGATGAGTGATCTCCAACAGTGAACACCTGGGCTGGGGAACTGTTGTCTGAGGTGATGTCATCTGTAGCAGTGAACTCCTGGGCTGGGACAATGTCATCTGGGATGTGGGGCAGGAGTATACTTCCCAGATGGAGACCCAGTTGGATTGAAGAGGGTCATGTTGTTGTAGCTCTATGTCATTAAAATGAGGCTGAGATGCATGTAAAATTTGAAAGCAATATTAGTTCAAGAGACTGACTTGCAAATATCTTTTACATCAAGGGATTTTGTGGGTGCACACCTAGCAAGGATGACACTTCTGTAATTTGACCAAAATGCTGATTAGTGCAATTAAAGACCTAATTAATGTTAGCTGAATCTAAAGGCTCCCAAGAGTCCAAGGTCTTGCCCAGATGAGAGGGATATTGTTGCAAATAGGTTTTAAATCATATGGCCTTGCTTGGGTGAATGTTGCTAATAAAATATATTGTTTGGTAATTAAAATATTTGTAACTGAGGTTCAAGCTCCAGCATTAGCTTGTAGTCAGCTCCTAAAATTTGTCCAATTATTATGGACCATTTGCCACAGTTGGTTCAGTTGTTGACAGGTCAAGTAGGTCTTTGGCTGCAGGGTTTGTCTTAGCCAAATTTATCACAACAGAGTGGTGTGGACCTGCACCCAATAAGCTTTTTCTTGTTTTATACTCTTTTTCCCCAACCTTGGTGTGAATTTTTACCAAGGAGGGGTTATATGGTCTCATCATGATGGGATAGGGCTTTTGTTCCCTCATTATTTTCTAATGTGATTATTAAAAAGTGGAGTTGTTTATTTCCCTTCTTGGTGGTACAAACCCCAAAGGAATTGGCCCTGGAGAAATAATTTCAATTTACTAAAAGACATTGGTAGGGGAAGATTAATCATCCATCTCTGATATCATGAAAAATGTGGAGCACTTCTAGGTGATGGAAATTTAGGTTTAAATGGGCCCCATATCAAATGGCTGCACAAGAGATGCTGGGATTGTATGATAATGTCATTAATGAGTTCCATGAGAGTATCTGCCCTCAATCTAGCCTCCAATCCTTATGAGTAGAAGGCAGAATAGAAAATCCCTATTTATGAGGAGAAATATTATTGAAGGAACTCATATACATAGAATCCTCATAAACATGAGGATGAGACATGCTCCCTTTAAATACAGAAAGGGCAGTAGGAAGGCTTGTAAAAAGTAGTATGCCATGTAAGTCTTCCCAAAGGCCTGGAATTAAGAGAAATTAAAGCTTGGGTAAAAGTGAAACCCAAGCAACAAGAATCAATGGTGGAGTGGTGATGCCATTAACACAGTGACAAGACATCACCTGAAAAATCTTTCACAGAGATTCAGCAAATTTAAGGAAAATTTCACACCCTTAGAACTCTAGAGGATGATAGACATTGGAGAAGTATTCCACAAATGCAGAATTGAAGAAAGGAAAATATCTGGCAGGAAACTTCCATCCCAGATGATCTGGCCGTCTTCTACTTCCTCTCACTGGATCCTGAGAACACCTTGGGAGTGTTTACAACAGACTTTAAAGAACTCACAGCAGTGAGTTAGAACCCCATGCACATCTAGGCACAAAGAGCAAAATCCACAGAGATTCAGGGAAGAACAGGAGACTCTGGGGCATGCAGTAAACAAAAGGTCCCCTGGTTGGGGGGAGAAAAACTGAGGAAGAATGGTGGTGGTCAAGTGGTGCACTCACTCAATCTAGTTCCTGTTGCTCAGAATCCCTAAATGCAGAACAGACTTTTCTGGAGGGGCCCACATTTCTGCATTGCCCCCAGATTGCTTCCTGGAATAGGATAACATAATAGGGAAGAATCCTGAGGCAAAAAAGCCTCACAAAGAATAAAAGTGGGAGGATTATTCTGAACTGCTATAAGACTGGAAGGTCCTGGAACTGAAATGTGTAAGGAAAATCATACACTTAATGAAGAAGAGAATTTAAAGAAATTATAGGAGCTTGGAAGAAAATTGTACAAAAAACCCTAAACAGAACAGATCATGATTGCTGGAGAAGGAATAGAGGAAAGGAACTTACAAGTTTTGACGGGTGGTTCTCAGGGTTTAGGTTCTGGGTGAATGAGCACTTACATGAGACAGGAACTTACCTAAGATTCAGCTTGGTGATGTAGGGCTTAATATGAGGAAATCCATTTAGGGCCTACTTAATTTATTTAATAATTTCTCCCAGTTTGATCTGGATCTCAGCCATTGAGAGTAGTGACAAAAATTTAAGGTGTTGAGCACTACTTTCATTTACTGCCTAAGTTCTTGGAGTTGTACTTAAAGGTTGTTTTATGTTATGATGTTGTCAGTTTTTCCTTGATCATCATTTTTATGCCATCCCAGATATAAAGAAATCATTTTCTGTGTCAAAAATGGCTGGGAACACATATTCAAAACTCTTGAGACAAAACAGTGCACCTGGGAGACTATAATGAGTACTCTGAGTGAGAGCTGCCCAAATGCCCACCTCATAGTATGTGCATATGCTCCTAAGCCTCATGATTTAAACCAACTGAAATCAAAGTGATAAGATCAGAGCCATGAGGAAGGCCTTACCTGTTTAAGCTATGTGGCTTGTTTATTTATTTCATACAATTGTGTCTCAATTTCCCCAGAAGTTTTTACCAAACTACAACAGGTGGTGTTGGAAATGGCAAAAATGCCTCCTTTTTGAGCTAAGTAATCAAGTACAGAAATGATGTTGTCTAAAACAAGTTAACCTAATAAATCTAATGACTTGCTGTGTAGCTATAGCTCTTCCAGTAGATTCAGTAATTTCTCCTATTATAATTTATAGATTTCTAATCATGTTTTCATTTTTGTTAACCCCAAGGCAAGGTCGCAGAAATCAGCCAAAAAAGGTGAAGCTCCCTGGCTAATGATTCAGTATAAACAGTATTTATACTGTTTTGCCTGAGAGTGTAGATTGAGGGGAGTAGCCCAGTGAGAAGTTTCAGATTGATTATAAATTCCTAAGGGACTGTGAGGAGGCCAAGTTCACAGACACTTACCAACTGTAAAGGCAATTTACTGTCCAGGCCAATATCTTATCAAAACCTCCACAATAAAAATATAGCCAGTTGAGCAATATAACTGTAGCCAAAGTGATGTGGTTTATAGATCCATTACTAGTAATAATATCATTTATCCTTATTATCCAGGAGTTTGTTTTCTTGGCAGTATAAATGAGGAGTTGACCAAAATTTACTTGTGTTGTGAATGTTTTGTAGGGCCAAGGCCTTAAACATGAAAGTGGACATGCATTGTTATAGTAACTTGTAGTCCATGGAGGCATGTGAAATTTTTTAGTGAGATCTCTGAACTCTTCCCTTATATCTGTTCAGTTCTCTAAATGAGTTGTGGCTATAGTGATATCACAGTTCCAAGAAAGCTTAAAGAAGAGTAAAGAGGAAATTTGATATGAAAAAAAAGAAAAAGGTGCAGTTTGATCCAAAGATACTGAAGCATTTGGAATAAGAAAGAAATTTATTATGGGTAGAAAAATGGGGTCCATTGCAATGTGTACAGATTGGAGTTTATGGTGACACATCCAACAGTCTCTGAGGTTACCTCCCTTTGGAATGTCCTGGGAGAAGTGGACAATGATGTTGTTTTTCCAGGCCACTGCAAGGACAAATCATAGGGATATACAAAGGATTTTATGCAGTATAAGTGTTAATAATGTAAATTCTATGGGGGTAAGTAGTCTACCTTGTGATATTGTCTATTTTACTTCTTGGCTAGTATGATTTTTAAGTCTCCAGAGTTCAACCAAATCCAGGAGTGTGATGGAGCCTTTTATAGTTGTGTGATGTCTACCCATGGCTCAAGACACTGTAATTACATTGTAGCAACATATGTTAGGAGTATTTCAGATGGTTCCTTTTAATTAAGATCTAGGGCTGTCTTTTGTCTGTGTCATTTCCAGTAGATCCATTATCCAAGTGTCAGCTTATGATTAATAGGGTGTCTGTCATGTGGGTCAGGAAAGGTGTCCTTTACATTTTGAAGATAATCTTTGGCATAATGCATTAAAGATTTGCAAATTGGGTCCTGTCATGGTGTAACAATAAGTTATCATTTCTAAATTTTATTTCTAGAGATAGGTTTGCCAGTAAGCCCACCATTTTCTATTGGCATTCCAGAAGAACAGAAGTACCCTCTTTGTTTCCATGGCATGCTGAAATCATGAATTGCACCAGAAGCACACCTGTTACCACTATAGGTGTTAACAGAATTTCCTTCACATAGAAAGCAGGCTTGGGTAAAAGCATATAATTCATCCTTTATGGCAGAAGAAAATTGTGGAAGACCACCACATTTACTCAGTTCTTAGTGTGTAGTAACCACATAGCCTGCTTGGAATTTACCACTGGAATTTCTGGCATAAGAAATATCAATAAATAGGTTGGCATCTGGGTTGGTCATCATAGTATGTATGGAACCATTAATTTTGAAGTTATCAGTTACAGTTGTGGGGTATCTCCTCATTGGATAGATGTAGCAGAGTAGCAGGGTTAAGAACATTGCTGAACTTTAGGTGAAGTTTAGGAGGTGAAATAGAACAATCTCAAAGGAAGTCAGTATTTTTGGAGGAAAAATATTGGGTCTGCTCAGATTTACATTTTCGAGGCTTTAGCTAATTTGGCAGCTTCTACTGTAGCTTTAAAACAATGCATCTGCATCAAGGTGAGAGCTACAATAAGCTATAGATTTGGAACTTCCTGTGTTCAGAGTTATCATCCCTATGACTTTTTATATAACCATTGACTCTAATTATCTATTGTTAATAAGGAAGGCTGATCCTGATAGAAATTATGCAGAAAATTATATAATCACAAATATAACAATATTCAGTAACATTTTTCAAATTCTGAGGTGGTCAGAAAGGAAGATAAAGATGAATTATGAATTATAGATAGCTTAATTTATTGAGAGATCTCTTCTATCTAGAAAATAGAATAATAAAATATTAGCAATAATTCAAACAAAACTATTTTCAGTTCATTTAGACCTAGGTAAATAATTCTAGCTTCATTAGATATTCTGTTAGCAATTTCATGAACCTACCAGCTTCTTCTCTAGAATTCTGGAGATCTTGAGTCAGTCCAGTGGTAAGCTCTCAAAGTTATTTAAGCAACACCACATAGTCCTTCAGGACTTCACATAGTCCTTTCCATAGGTCTCTAAAATAGCCCTTTTTGTTGAAGATGAAGCACACCGACCTGTCACTGATTGCATGCATTTTCAGGGAAGCATCAGAATAAAAACTATCTGTAGATCAAAAAACACATTTTATATGTCCATGGTTAACTTATTGCTCTTTTACAAATGTGAACAATCAGATGAGATTTGATGAAACATTATTTTAAGAACAGCTGAACTTATGACCTATTATATTATTTTTGTCTACTATCAGGCATATTAGTACTGGGACAACTCATGGACATTGATGATATTGACAAGTCTCTAAGAACTTTTTATAATTTCTGAAATATTTGTGTCAATAGCATGTTATCCTATAAATTTAACCATAAGAGTTACAAAATCATATTAAACTGATAACACTTCCTATGCAACTGATAATATATCAAATAAAACTAGTTTAGCGACTTTCTTTTTACAAGGTGAAATTTAAAATATTTTGTGATTTTCCAAGAGCCCTCTGGAAAATCCCAATGAATTTTTGAGATCAAGAAGACATCATTTATGGTTCAATTTTTTGAAGGATACTGTCAAAAGTTGTCAGATTTTGCCATTTTGTTAAGATCATGAAACAATAATTAATTACCTACTTAATGAAAATGACAACAAAACACTTTAAAAGTAAAGATAGGACTGCTCACATCTATTGTTTGGAGAACTCACCAGAACCCCAAAACTGGAAAACATGGTGAGGTCAACTAGGTTCTGAGACAGGTTTCAAAAGTAAGCAGAACTTTGTTATTTTTGCAAGTTCTGCCCTCTTCAGTTTCTTCTTCTCAAGGTGAATATAATCTCTATTTTTGCATACCCTTTTAAAACAGCCAATAAAGCACATAAGAAAAATATTATAGGGGTTGCTTCCTGATTACACACACAAAAATAAAACTAGTAAGTGTGTTGCTGTAAAGTGGGTGTCTTGGTGAAGGGTAGCACGATATAAGAAAGACAAGACAAAGAGTTTAAGAGAAAGCTGGGGTCAGGGGGCTTGCAGAGCTCCACTGTCTAGCCCCAAAGCACAGACAACCCAGGCTTTTGTTAGCAGAGAAAAGTTCCTGTTATGTGCAGAAAAGCACAGCTACTATTAACTACTCTTGGAATTTGATTGGGAGTACATTGCTTACAAGGTCTGTTTCTCTAATCTATATCTTATTCTTTAGCTCTTGGCATCAGCAAGTGTCTAGACAGTGCTTGTAAGGTTTTCCTCTTGAGCAAGTCTCTGGCATTCCAGACTCTCTGTCTTTATACTCAGGCCAAATCCCACATCCCAAGGATTCTTTCCCACATCTCCCCCTTTTCTTTTTGCATGATCAGTAAGGCATAATATACTCAAGTATCCAATTGTTTCTTTGTGCTGTTTATTTATTTTCTGAGGCACCTTCTGCAAACTGAAAGATTATACATATTAAGATTATGATTATTCCTCCAGCAATCATTTGGAAATGGTGAGTATTCCACCAATTTAATGGATTTAATGATTTTAATTTGTCACTAACTTCTTCCCAAAACTCCAGTCTGGAAAGACTCTCTAATCTATTTTGAGACATTTCTAAGGCTTCCTTTTGTAATTCTAAAATGTTAAGACTAAAATTATGATTATGACCCAGGATATGATTTCTAGTTCAATTCCAACTGTATTGACTTTCATTATAAGTTGAAGGAGTTGTACAATAGGATGATTCATTCCAATCAGATTTTAACTGTATTTTTAATGTTTGAACGTCAACTCCTAATATTAAAACAGCATTTTCTAAATCTACTAACCAATTGTTAATTTCTGTATTTATTTTAGTTTGACTTCCCCAGGCTAGACTGGTGTTTTTATGCCATTCTTGAACAAAAGCAGTGGTGTGAAATTGGGGAAATTTGTATCCTTGTGGGCATGTAAAATGATGCAACCACTGTGAAAAATATTTGAGCAGTTCCTTATCAAGTTATAAATAGATTTAGATGATGATCCAGAAATTCTCTGCCTTGTAACATAACTCCAAAAATTGAAGAGAAATATTCAAGTAATTGTGCACAAATATTCATACTAGCATAATGTAATATTTCAAAGAGCTGGAAACAAACCAAATATCTATCACCTAATGGGTGATAACCAAAATATATTTTATCCATACATTGGAATTTTGTTCAACAATTAAAAGAAATGAAAGAATGGTACAGCCTATAACATAGAAAAATATTGAAAACATGTTAAGTAAAAGAAGCCAGATACATATGAATACATTCAACTGTTCATGAGGCATGGTCTTGTTGGGTGGAAATCCACACAATAACCAAAAGAATATTAAAATCCCATCCTGGGAAGTTCTGCTGTGTTCTCTAAGAGGGCAATAAGAATACATCAAGCATAAGGGCATTGCCTAGTGAAGGAAGACAGACAATTACATCAGGCCCTTGATATTGATGTTTGTACTTATGAAACTTTCCTTGTGAAATTGAAACTTAGCCTAGTATTATATACTGCCTAAGAGTTATCTCTTCAAAGCTTCCTTGCTGCTCAAATGTGGCATCTCTCTAAACCAAACCCAGCATATGAATGCACTACCTTCCCCATATCTTGGGACATGACTCCTGAGGATAAGCCTTCCTGTTATTAAGGGATTGTTGCCAAGTGACAACTAGCAATACCTCTTGAAAAACACCTTGGCCAAAAGGGGGAAATGGTAAATACAAATGAGTTTTTATGGCTAAGAGATTTCAATGTGAGTTGGAAAGTCATTCCAGAGATTACACTTTTGCAAGTCTCAGCAGGATCTCATTGACTGCCACAGTAAACAGTGCCTCAAATACCAGGGCTCCTGAGGGTTCTAGAGACACCCAGAAACCATAAGCAGGGCAGAGAGCTCAGAAATTTAGTACCCTGTCAGTGGGCATTACTTTGGAGTTTATGCTCCCCAATGTGACAGAGTTGGGCTCATTTGTAGGATCTCTACACAGTTGCAGCACCTATTGTCCAGTTCACTGGACTCACCCAGGACAGCTGACAAGGAGATAATGATGGGCCATGCACATGCCAAGGAACAGAGAGTGTCTGCAACTGCAGGCAGGATACTTCCATCCATTTGCCCCATGGAAACTAAGCTCCCTCTCAATTAAAAGCAGAGCGGGCATCATCTTCTTAAAGTCCTCATGTCCAAAGTATAGAGGATTTATTTGTGTTAGTATCAAAACATTGCTATTGGTTTCTCCTCTTGCTTCTAACTGAGAAAGGTGCTGAATTTTTTTTGTGCCACCTCAGCTCCCTGGTGTGCCATGTCTCCCACTGTCTTTCTTCTGAGTCTTTTTTGTTGCATAATCTTGCCCCACCAGCCCTCTATGTGGACCAGCACTTCAGGGGGGCCAGCACTCCTGTGTGAGACAGCAATCCTGTGCAGCCCAGGGATTCACTTGGGCTAGCTTGCTTTTCACCAGGAGGCCCCAGGAACCAGACCCTGGAGCTCTCACAGAGTAAACAGGAGCCCAATCACTATAGCCATATCTGCTGCCCTGAATCTTTTTTCAGTCTGCTAGTGTGGAGTATTACATTGCTTGATTTCTCTATGTTGACACATCTCTTGAATTCTTAAGTCATATTTCTGTTTATGACACTATCGTTTTGTCCATGAAATGTATGTAATTATTAATAATATTTTAGAGTTGAATTTAAACTATACACATACATACATACATAAATAATGAAATATAGGGATGTTGGAGTTTATGGTGATTAATATAGGACAAGATTTCAGCTACCACCTCACTAAAATATCAGAATGTTCAAATAGATTTTCTTCCAAATCCCTTCATTCTATATCTCTGAGCCTCCTAATTGTATGAGGATTGTGGGAAATGACTATGATATGATGATTATTATAATTCTGCTATTTATTTTTATTTTTTATTTTTTATTTTTTTGTTTTTTTATGTTTTTATTTTGTTTTTCATATATATTTAAAAAGATGCTTAGATTACATATATGTTACACAAAAATTACAGGGATTCCCATGATCTCCACCTCCCATACCTCCCATAACATCTCACATAAACCTCTTTCATTAGTGTGGCACATCACCTGCAATGGACATACACATCCTGGGGCTTTGCCACAAAGCATAGACCACAGTTCACATCATAGGCCACACTCTCTCCCACACAGTTTGGCATGGTATGTGCTGCTCTAAAATGGCCTATATCTGTCACAACAACGTCACTCAGGACAACCCCCAAGTCCTGAAAAAGCCCCTGTATTACAACTGCCATTCCACTCTGTGCCCCAAAAGCAGCTAGTGGCCACTGGCTTCACCTCACTGTTATAATTTCTTCCATTGCTTGAATCCTAATATTTCTACAACAGAATACTATTGAGCCCACTCTAGTCCATAGCTCTTCCCCCAATCCTGAGGGGACAGAAATGGTGATGTCAACTCCAACTCCCAGTGAGAGTGGGCTTATATCCCATGGATACAGTGGATGGGATTATCCTGCCTTCAGCTGCAGTCTCTCTCCATTCCCTGGGTTTGCCGTTGTCCATCATCATCATCTCCTCACCAGGTGACTTGGGTGAGTCCATTGAGCTGTAGAGTAGGAGTTGCAGCTCCACTGAGATTCCAGACAACGCCGGCACATAGGCAGGTCAGAGGCTCCGGTCTCTGGAAGTACACCTACAAACTCCAGCCTCACATATAGGTTTGGATAGAAGGGACTGATGGACCATGTGCAGGGAGGACCTATTTGAGTCCAACTCTGTTCACTCTCAGGAGCACAGATTCCAAAGTAGACCCCACTGATAATGCATCAATCTCTGGGGCTATCTCCCCTTATATAGGACTTTGGTGTTTCCAGATCCCTCAGGAGTCCCTCTGTGTGGGGAGATATCCACTTTGGTGTTCTATGAGATCCTACTGCGGTGTGCATAAGCATTACCTCTGGGATGACCTCCTGACTCTCTTTGAAGTTTCTTAGCCACATGAACTCATTTGTCTTTACCCTTTCCCCCTTTTATTCAAGGTCTTTTTCCAGTCATATTGAAAGTTGGCACTTGGTATTAATCATTTGTTGCTAGGGAGGCTCATCCCCGGAAGTCATGTTCCATGCTGGGGGAAAGGTAATGCATTCATATGCTGAGTTTGGCTTAGAGAGAGGCCACATTTGAGGTGGCAACCCTTAGGCACCCCATAACAGTAGGCCAAGTTTCAATTACAAGAGCATAGACACATAAGGCTAGTCATCAATAAGAAGAACCCAACAGTGTGCCATCCTCTTTTGCCAGACACTGCCCCTGCACTAATGGGACTGTTGCTGCTCCCTTGGAGAATGTGGCACAGCTCTCCCGGCTGAGAAGTCAGTATTCCCTCATTTATTGCGTGATTATCTATCCACCATGGCCATGCGCCATTCCTCGATCATTTGAACAATGTTATATAATTTTCATATATATTCAGATGAACTTACTCCCATTAATCCCACATACCAGACACCCTCCAACAATGATCCTCTGCAGCCCTCTTTGTAACCCTTCTGTGACCTAAACCTTCCTTAAAGATGAAGCCCATATAATAACCAAATACAATTAATAGGAAAATGAAATAATAGTGATAAGATTAAATGCAAGAGATAAAATACAAGGAAATTCAGAAAAAAAGAACTAAAAATAAAATATAATTAATGGATTGGGACATTCAAAAAAAGAATATGGGAAAAAACAACCGAGAATTTTTTTTTAAATTATTATTATTATAGTTTTTTCTCCTTTCATCACTGCATTAT
>JAQZBX010028789.1:0-27641 GCA_029593785.1 Cabassous unicinctus
ATAAAAGAGAGAAGATACAAATACACAAAGTAAGAAATGAGGATGAGGATATCACCACTGACCCCACAGAAATAAAGAGCATCATAAGAGGATACTTTGAAAATTCTATTGCAAGAAGATGGATAACTTGGATGAAATGGACAAATTTCTAGAAACACACAAGCAGACTACACTGAGAAAAGAAGAAATTGATGAACTCAACAAACCAATCACAAGTATCAAAATTGAATCAGTCATCAAAAATTTCCCAACTAAGAAGAGCTCAGGACCAGATGACTGCACAGGTGAATTCTAGCAATCATTCTTAAAAAAACTAAGACCAATTCTACTTAAACTCTTCCAAGAAATAGAACTGAAGGGAATATTGCCTAACTCATTTTCTATGATGCCAACATCACCCTAATACCAAAGTCACACAAAGATGCCACAAGAAAGGAAAGCTACAAACCAATCTCTCTAATGAACTTAGATGCTAAAATCCACAACAAAATACTTTCCATTTATATTCAACAACACATCAAATGAATTGTACATCTTGACCAACTGTGTTTCATCGCTTGTATGAGAGGATGTTTCAACATAAGAATTCAATCAATGTAATGTCATTTTAGAACAACAGTTCTAAAAAATCACATGATCATCTCTATTGATGCAGAAACAGCAGTTGACAAAGTATAGAACACTTTCCTGTTAAAAACATTTCAAGGGATCGGAATAGAAAGAAACTTCCTCAACAAGATAAAGGGTATATATGAAAAATCCTCAGCTAACATCATATTCTATGGTGAAATCCTAAAGGCTTTTTTTCTAAAATGTGGGACAAGACATGGATGCTCATGGTCACTGCTGTTATTTAACATTGTGTTAGAAGTACTTGCTCAAGCACTTAGACCAGAAAAATCTATAAGTCATTAAAATTTTAAAGGAAAAAGTAAAAATTTCACTGTTTGTGGATGACATGATACTGAAAATAGAAAGCCCTGAGAAATCTATAACAAAGCTTCTAGAGCTGATAAATGATTTCCGTAAAGTGGCAGGATATAAGATCAATATGCAAAAATCGGTAGCATTTCTGTACCAATAATGAGCAATCTAAAGAGGAAATCAAAAACTAAAATTCCATTTACAATAGCAACTAAAATAATCAAATACCTAGGAATAAACTTAACTAAAGATGTAAAGGATTTGTATGCAGAAAACTATACAACATTGCTAAAGAATATGAAAGAAGACCTAAGTAAATGGAAGAATAATCCCTATTTATGAATAGGAAGACTAATCATTAAGATGTCTATCCTACCTAAAATGACTTACAAATTTACTACAGTTCCATTAAAAATTGCAGCAGCATATTTACTGAATTGGAAAAGCTAACTATGAAATTTATTTGGAAGTCAAAAGGGCTCTGAATAGCCAAATACATACTAAAAAAGAAAAATGAAATTTGAAGAATCAAACTGACTGACTTCAAAATATACTACAAAGATACAATGGACAAAATTGCATGGTTTGGGCACAATGATAGACTTACTGATCAACGGAACAGAACTGATAGTTCTGATAAAGATCTTTAAATATATGGTCAACTGATAATTGACAAGGCCACTAAGCGCACTCCACTGGGACAGAAAGGCCTCTTCAACAATGTTGTTTGGATAATCGGATATCTATATCCAAAAGAATGAGAGAGGATCACCAGCTCATTCCCTATACAAAAATAACTCAAGGTGGATCAAAGATTTAAATATAAGAGCCAAGACCATAAAGTTCCTGGAAAAATGAAGGGAAGCATCTACAAGATCTTATAGTAGGAAATGGTTTCAAAACATTTCACCCAAAGCATGAGCAGTGAAAGAAAAAATAGATAAATGGGACTTACTCAAAATTAAAACTTTTGTGTTTGACACTTCTTGTGTGTCAAGAAAGTGAAAAGGCATCCTACTCAATGGGAGAAAACATTTGGAAAACATCTCTCCATTAGGGACCTAATATCCAGCATATATCAATAAATTCTACTTCTTGAAAATAAAGACAAGCAACTCATTTTAAAAATGGGAAAGTGATTTGAATAGACACTTCTCCAAAGAACAAATACAAATGGTTAAAAAGCAAATGAAAAAAATGCTCAACATCACTAGCTATTAGGGAAATGCAAATCAAAACTTCAATGAGATACTGTCTTATACCCATTAGACTGACAGCTATTAAAAAAGAGGACTAAAAGTGTTGGACAGGATGTGGAGGAATGGGAACACTTATCCACTGCTGGTATGAATGTAGAATGGTGCAACAATTGTGGAGGAGAGTTTGCCATTTCCTCGAAAGCTAACTATAGAACTGCCATATGACCCAGCAATCCCAATGCATGACATAAACCTAGAAAAACTGAAAGCAGGGACATGAACAGAATTATGCACACCAATGTTCATAGCAGCATTATTCACTATTGCCAAAAGTTAGAAGCAACCCAAATGTCCATCAACAGTTGAATGGATAAACAATCTGTGGTTTATGCATACAACTGAATATTACTCAACTGTAAGAAGGAATCAGTATTAACACACAGGATAACATGGATGAATCTTGAGGAACTTATGCTGAACGTAGTTAGTCAGGAACTGAAGGTGAAATATTACATGACCTTACTGATACGAATTAAGGAAATTGAGCAGACTCACAGTTCTATAGCCTGGACACAGGTTTACAGGAGACAGAAAGGGAGAAGAGGTTGATGAGCAGATGCCCATATGGGCAAATTCTATGATAAGGTGGATGGTTGTATTTTTGCAGTGAATGAACATGACATGGCGCAGTGATGTGATTGGGTTCAGTGGTGATTGTCTATGAGGGAGTTTAGGGTGGGTGTTGGGCTGGCCTATCCTTGGAACTGGGGGGAGGATCAAGGGAAGGAGCAGGTTTGTCTGGGGATTTGCAGGCCTTTGGTTAAAACCACAATGTTGGGAATTTTCTTTTGGCAAATACGGCAGGGAAGTGTTAATGGTGTAGGGCGTTGGATGGGAGGGTTATATGTGACATGGCACACCTGGGGCAGGTTTCTATGAAATATGTAAGTGTTCTTCTTGTCATAGTGTGTTATATCAGCAGGAGGAGTCCCACACAATAAACAAGAAAATATCAAACTCCTGTCTTGAGGCGTCTTGCTATGCTCCCAAATAGAGGGACAAGACAAGAATTCTTCAAGAACATAGACAGTGCCTAATATAAGAAAACAGACCAATATGTCCTGACCTCAATATTATTCCAAGTAACTAGGAATTGTGCTCTTCAAATACTGAAACTTATTGGTTACCATACATTCCAAGGGGAGGGGAAGTGAAGAATAGAATAGATGGAATATAGGGCATTTTCAGGGCATTCGATTTGTTAAGCATGATCTAGTAAAATGGATACAGGCCACTTCAAATTTCATCAAAACCTATAAAACTGTATGATCCAAAATGTAAACCATAATGTACACCATTAAGGATGCTTAATAGCATTGCTTCAATATTTGTACATCAAGTTTAGCAAATGTATCATCCACATGTATAATATTATTAAAAAGGGAAAGGGTCAAAGAATGAGGGCATTGGGTATATGGGAATCGCCTATATTCTCTATGTCACTTTTCTGTATCCTGAAACTTCTTTGAAGATATAATGGAAAGAATAAAATATTGGGGAAATATATGGGAGAAAACGTCACTGTACATACAAGACAACAGATCTCACACTGTTGAAAGAAACAATGCTGAAAATTTTTTATTTCAATTTTTAAAAATTTTTTTGTATTTTAATGCTTATTCTTAAAATTATTTTTTCAGTTTTTTATTAATTTTATTTGGTTATTTTGTTGGCTTCATTATTGGAGAGGTTTTGGGTTACAGAAAGAGAACAACAGTGGTAGGGGAAGATTATTGGTGTAGGCTGTCAGTGCTGTGGTGGTGCATGGGAAGTGGTTCACCTGTGGTATGCCTCTAAGGCATATGAATATGTTCAGGTGTTCAAGGAGCATTGTCTCATTGGGTGGAGATCTACACAATAACTGAAAGAATATTGCATTTCTATCCTGGAATTCATCCCATTCTGCTACAATCTCTAATAGGGCAATAGGAATCCCCTTAGTGCAAGTCAGTGCCTAGTGAAGGAAGACAGACAATTATACCAGGCCCTTGATACTGATGATTGTACTTGTGAACCTTTTCTTGTGAAATTGAAACTTAACTTAGCATTATATACTGCCTGAGAGTAAACTCCTGAAAGCTTCCTCTTTGCTCAAATGTGGCCTCTCTCTAAGCCATACTCAGCATTTAAATGCACTACCTTCCCCTTGTTGTGGGACAAAGGATGAGCCTCTCTGTCATGGAGGGATTGTTGCCAAGCCCAAACTAGCAATGCATCTGGAAAAAGACCTTGACGAAAAGGGGGAAATGGTAAATACAAACAAGTTTCGATGGCTAAGAGTTTTCAAAGTGAGTCAAGAGGTCATTCCAGAGGTTACAATTATGCAAGTCTCAGCAGCATCTCGTTGACTACCACTGTAAACAGTATCTCAAATAGCAGGGCTCCTGAGGGCTCTAGAGTCATCCTGAAACTATAAGCAGGGAAGAAAAGTTCAAGAATTCAGCACCCTGACAGTGTGCCTTACTTTTGAATTTATGTTCCCCAGTATGATAGAGTTGGGCTCATTTGTGGATTCTCTACACATGGATCTTCTGACCCTTTTGTTTCTGCCTATAATTGGCACCATACTTGATGGGTGTCTCTGCTGGACACTTAGATTTTAGGTCTTTCTGTGTGCTAGTTGAGCCCTGAATTTCAATGGTGTTGCAGCACCTATTCTCCAGAAAATGAACTCACCCAGGACAGCTGATGAGGAGATCATGATGGACAACTCCTATCCCAAGGAACAATAATAATGGATGGAAAAAGGGAAAATTCATAAGTATATATAGACTAAACTACACACTCCTCAATAATTAGTGGGTCAAAGAAGAAATTGCAAGACAATTCAATAAATATCTTGAGACAAATGAAAATGAGTACACAACATATCAAAACCTATTGGACACCACAAAGGCAGTGCTGGGAGGGAAATTTGTAGTCCTCAATGAGTATATTTAGAAAGAAGACAGAGTTAGCATCCAACTACACACTTGGAGGAAGTAGAAAAAGAAAGACAAGTTAATCCCAAACCAAGTTTAAGGAAAAAAAATAGATCAGATCAGATCAGAAATAAATGAAATTGTGAATTAAAACAACAGAGAGAATCAACAAAACCAATAGTTGGTTCTTTGAGAAGATCAACAAAATTGAGAAACCCTTAGCTAGACTAAGAAAATAGAAAGAAGATGCCAATAAATAATTCAGCATCCTTTCTTGATAAAACCACTTCCAAATTTAGGAATAAAAGTATTATTCCAAATATTCAATATGAGAAAGGCATATATCAAAAATATCCAGACAGCATCATACTCAATAGAAAAAGGTTGAAATCTTTCTCACTAAGATTGGAAATAAGATAAGGATACCCATTGGCTCTACTGTCATTCACTATTATGCCAGAAGTTCTAGCTAGAGCAATTATAAAATAAAAAAAATAAAAGGCATCAAATAGGGAAAGAGGAAATAAAACCCGTGCTATTCATGAAGAACATAAACCTACGTTTTAAAGTTCTAAAATGCCTATGACAAAGCTACTTTAGCTAATAACTTCAGCAATGTGGTGGGTTACAAGATCAACATACAAAAATCAGTAATGTTTACATACAACAGAATTGAACAATCAAAGGAGGAAATAAGGAAAAAATTCCATTTAAAATAGCAACAAAAAAAATTCTAGTACATTGGAATTAATTTAACCAAAGAAGTATAGGATCTTTATTCAGAAAATTACAAAACAATGCTAAAAATATCAGCAAACACCTAAACAAATGGTAAGTTATTCCATGTTCATGGACTGGAAGATTAAATATCATGAAGATGCCATTCCTACCCAAATGGATTTATAGATTCAATGTAATACCAATCAAAATTCCAACAATCTAATCTACAGAAATAGAAAATTCAATCACCAAATTTATTTAGGTGGTAAGTTACACCCAAATACACGAAAGCATTCTGGAAAAAAAAGAGCAATGTGGGAGAACTTTCACTGCCTGACCTTGGAGCATACTACAAAACTATAGTGTTCAGAAAAGCATTGTATTGAGAACAATATAGGCACATTGATCAGTGGAATAGAACTGAGAGTCCATAAATAAATCCTAAGCTCTAAGGCCAATTGATTTTTCACAAATCTACCAAGTCCTTGTTAATGTGACAAAACTTTCTCTTCAAAAAATGGTTCTGGGAGAAATGTCTATCTATAACCAAAAGATTGAGAGGACCTCTATCTCACTCCTTATACAAGATTCAACTCAAAATGGACCAAAGATCTAAATATAAAAGCTAGGACCTTTATACTATTAAAAGTAAATGTATAGATTCTCTCAGTTCCTTGGTATGGTAGTATTCTGCTAAGGAAGAGGCAGAAACTCTAAATGCTACTATGCAAACGCAGATTTATTCAGTCAGATCAGTTTCAGGTTATATTAAATGATTATAACAATTGAGTAATCACAAAAAAGAAGAGTACTTAGTTAAAGACATAAGAATGAAAGTATATACAAACACTCACCAAATCAGGGGAAAACTCAACATCTGAACTCTCACATGGCTGGGGGCCTCAATTGGAAAAACGGTCCTAGGCAGGGCATCCCTTCCTGGGTGAAGCTCTGACTGGCACCTTGGGGAACATCCCTTTTAAGGGGTTCCAAACCTCAGAACTGCAATGAGTCTTGCAACTCATGAGGAATGACTTCATTAAAAGTAACCGAATCCATCTGGTGGGAGGTGGCCAGCCTTCCACAGGAGAGATATGGTGTCTTGAGGGGTCTTTGTTCTATTCTATTTATGATACACTGAACAGGAACATAAAGGTATTCAGCTTTTAGCTTTACATGGGTATAAACAGGACGTGACTTTCTCCTTCTAAACATTTGTTTTTTTGGGTAATGGATGATGGGGTTGCCTGCACAGCAGTGTTATAACATTCCAAAGGATAAAGGACAAAGGAAAAGTTAATCTTTCACAATTCTAGGCTAAAACACCTGCGACTATTGATTAGATGGCTTATGAATTCACAATTCTTAATGATAATTTTCCTATAGTACATCAGCTTCCCCTGTCATAGATAGCTGCTATTCCTTTTCCTTCTCTCTAGTATAATTGTGTTTATATTTTGTAAGAACAGTCTTATATATGCACTATCACAATATTCATACTTTTCATGAGGCTTTACTATCTTATCCAGTCCCATGTTACAGTTTTTAGTTTTCCTTCTAGTAATATACATGACCTGAGGTTTTCCCTTGCAACCACTATCATACCCATATAAAAGCTCTGCTAGTTACCAACACCAGGATGTGATTTCACAATTTCTATTCATTTACAAAGATTTCCAAAATTCAATTCTGCAGTTCTAGCATTTTTAAAACTTCATTTTCTTGAATAGGCACTCATCCAGTTACTGCTACACTTTAACAATTTCTTTTGGAATTCTAAGGAAGATGTTTATACCAGATTTCACTGTTTGTTCAATGATTCACTGAGGAGACAGCACCTTGGAGCATCTTACACCACCATCTTGTACATCAGAAGCCCTTACATATGTATTTTGTATACTGCCCTAGTCAAGAGCATGGTGATGCTTCTAGATCATATTTTATTTACATTTTGTAACATATTAACAGAAACAAATTCAATGTTAGGATAATATTCCAGAGAAAATATATACCAGTAGAGAGAAATAATGCTAGCAATGATACTTCCAAATGAAAAAGATGCAAAGTCAGAGTGGTTACTGAAGGAAGGTAAAAATAAAATCCATATGTTATAGTGAGTAATAATTGTTGCTTTCTGAAACTGCAAAATTACTTCTAACTTGGACCACAAATTTGAAAGACACCAAAATTCATGTTGCTTCTAATTATTTAGTAATGAATTAAATATGTACTTGTTTATAATTTACAAAACTTTTTAACATTTTAGTTGATCTCTCATATACATATGTGTTCACAGGCATTCATGCTCACAGAAAATAGACACATGAACACACAAGTAGACACACCCATGTACACACAAGCTTGCCTTTTTTCCATGTTAGAGGGGAACAACTTACTGGACTTTTCATCATTTAACTTATTTAACTAATTAACTCACCTGAAGAGTCAAACTGTGTTTAAATCCTAGATTAAAGTTTAAACATCTGAAAATGTTGTCTTCATTTGTACATCTAAGAGTGTGTAGAGCCAAAATGCGGAAACTTCTTTGCTGCTATGATCACATTAAACTAATGGGAGGACTATGCTGTCATTACATTAGCATAAGATTTCCCATAATTAACACTTAGAGAAATTGATTCCTCCCTGCTTTGTCATCTCTTAATTGCATTTCAATGGCCATTTGTATTTTTTCTTGCGGTTTCCAGTAGTAGACTTGATTGCAAAATTATTTAAATAATCTATATACATATATTGTCAACAACCAACCAAGTTATTTTTAGTACGGGACAAAAAATTGTTCAACTAAAAGTAAGGATGAATTAATCAGATAATTACCCAATTGAGTTAGAAGCTTTAATCAAAATCATATTTGTTTCCCAAAAGTTTTTTTTAACAATTAATATATTAAACTGAATTAAACCAATATATTTTGACTTCCTATGAAATTTGAAATGTAACAAACAATGAGGATTGATAGAAAATAAAAAGAAGTTTGTGCTCCAGGGGAGTTTTCATTAAGATGTAATTAAACACTGATGATAGTGGAGAGGGTTGAAGGCCTGGAAAGCATCACCAAAATAATTTTATTTAAGGTTACTATTAATTTACATTTAACCATAGATACTGGTCCATAAGTAGTTTATCTCATGTTATTTAAAGATCATTTTTGTGAATACCTCATTAATTTCAAACAATAACTGAAAATAATAATTGGCTTTAGGGCATATATGTTGCTTCTAGAGTCACTTGATGGCTACCACAATTTGTTTAGTATTATTAACTCTTTTTTTTTTTTACTGTTAGGCAATAGTAAAAGATTAATTAGAGCCACAGAAGGTTAATTTGCAGTGACTAAGTAAATCTAGTCCTCAGTTTCATGGTAGATAATTTGGGGTATGTCTGCATGTTTGCATAAGGTTCCAATGGAAATCTCAATCTTGCAGGTGTATAACAAATCGGCATCTACTGCATCCCTGCATACTAAAAGGATGTTACATCTTTATATTTTTTCTAATATGAAATCACAGGCCAGAATATAATAAAATTATAAGACAGAGGAACACACTGAGATTCTTGGATAGTTTAATATTACATTTTTTGGAATATCACATGACTCCCGCATAGAAAGGAGCTGTATTCATCCCTCCTGAAACAGGTAGACAATGGATTGTCCAGATATATTAAGTGAGAATAATTTAGAGGGACTACACCATATTTAGGAAATACAACTTCCTCTAAATTTTTCTGTATATACTACATGACCTTGGAAAAAGGAGTTACTTTTTCCATGGCAAATCAATATTAATAGGATGGCTACTGTAGTATGTATTTGCATTCCCCCCTTATGTTTATTCATCTCAATCTTGAGGATTTTAAGATGGTGATGCCCACTCTGTTTCTGATTAAGTGGGGACTTAGATCCCATGGGGTAGATGGATGGAACTGTCTTGCTTGCACTTGTAGGGACACTCTGTTTTTTGGGATGGGCATTGTCCATCATCATCATTTCATTAGTTGTCCTGGGTGAGACTGATGAACTGGAGAGTAGGTGTTGCAACAATTCTGAGATTCAGAGCTCATCCAGCTTATGAACAAACTGAAGATTTAAGTCTGTGGTACATATATTTAATGAGTATAGTGCTAATTATGGGTTCAAATAAGAGAGGCAGAGCCATGTGTAGGGGAATTATGAGTTGAACTATGTTACACTGGGGAACATATAGTCCAAGTTAAGGCCCACTGATAGGGTGCCAAATTCCTGAAACTGTGTGCCCTGCCTATAGTGTCTAGATGTCTCCAGAGCCCTCAAGAGCTCCTCTGCTTGAGTCACTGTTTCTTGTGTCAGTCAATGAGATCCTGCTGAGATGTGCATAAATGTAACTTATGTAAAGACCTCCTTACTCACTTTGAAATCTCTTAACCATAAAAACTCATTTGTATTTAATATTTCCCCATTTTGGTCAAGGTCTTTTTCTAAATGCATCACTAGTTGGTGCTTGGTAATAATCCCTTGGTGCCAGGGAGGCCGATCCCCAGGAGTCATATGAGTGGATTTTTCACTGATCCAATCTCTTTAATTGTTCTTGCTATTTTGAGATATTCTATATCTTATTAAGTCAGTGTCTGCAGTTTGTGTTTTTGCAGGAATTTTTCCATTTCATCTAGATTATCTAGTTTGTTGCCATAAAATTGTTCATAGTATCTCCTCATAAACCTGTTTATTTCTGTGGGATTAGTAGTAATATCACTTCTGATTTTAGCAGTTTTTCTTTTTTTCTTTGTCTGACTACCAAAACATTTGTTAATTTTATAGATCCTTTCAAGGAATCAACCATTGGTTTTGTTCATTTAAATTTTTTTTTTCTATTCTCTATTTCATTTACCACTTATATGCCCTGTGTTAGTGCTTACTTCTGCTCCTGTTGTATTTAGTTTGCCCTTTGTTTTATAATTTTATAATTCTTCCCAGAAGAAGTTTGGTCTCTGAATTGAGTTTCTTTTTTTCTTTTTCTTTTTTTTTTTTACAGTAGCATTATAGTTATAAATTTCCCTCTTGCCTTGCCTTTTCTGCAATCCCTATGTTTTGGTATGTCATGTTTTTATTTTCATTCACCTGGAGATATTTTCTAATTTCTCTTGTGATTACTTGTTTGTCACATTGGTAATTTAAGAGTGTGTTGTTTAATAGTCATATATTTCTAAATTTTCCAGATGTCCCTTTGTTATTGATTCCTAGCTTCATTCCATTGTGTAGTCAGATAAGATTAATTAAATTGTTTCAATATCTTTAAATTTATTGAGACTTGTTTTGTGACCTAATTTACAGTTTACCTGGAGGATTGGTTGATGTGCATGAAAGGAATGTTTACTTTGCTGTTGTTGTATGAAATTTTCTGTATGTTTACATTAGAAAATGTTGGTTTATTGTTTCATTCATGTCCACTATTCCTTCCTTAAGTTCTGTCTAGATGTTCTATTCATTATTGGAAGTGGTTATTGAAGTGTGCTGCTATTAATGTAGACCTATATATATCTCCTTTCAAATCTGCAAATATTTTTTTCTTATATTCTTTAGACTCTGCTCTTGGATGCATATATGTTCAGAATTGTTTTGTTGTTTTGTTGTTGTTCAGTTCTCTGTTATGTCAGTATGCCCTATCCTCCTTTGTCCCCTGTAACAGGTTTGTGAGTTAAAGTATATTTTATCTGATATTGCCATAACTAACCCAGCTCTCTTTTGATTACAATTTTCATCAATTTTTTTCATCCTTTCACTTTTAACTGACTTCTTTTTTTAATTAAATGTGATTCTCTTTACACCAGCATATATTTTGGTCCTGTTTTTTGTTGTTGTTGTTGTTTTGTTTTTGTTTTTTACCATGAGGATTAAATTTAACCTTCTGAATCTATAACCATCACATTTGGTGAGATATCAATTTAACTTCAGTAACATACACAAACACCATTGCTATACCACTCCATCCCCAAATATTTTTGTTTTACTTGTTAAAAATAATATTCATTGTGCACTTAAAGCCATAGATTTATCATTACTTTTTCTGCACTTTTATTTTAAAACCTGTCAGTTGTAAAAAGAATTATATCCAAACAGTGGAATTAAATAATTGTATTTGCATTTGTAGTTAGTATATGGTTCCTGATTTCCTTCTTAGTGCATAAAACAAATACCATACAACAAGTTAGCTTAACAACAAGATTTTATTTTCTCATGCTTTCTGAGCATAGAAGACTTCCTCCCTTCCTGGCTAGTATCTCATCTTATTAACTTTGAGGTTCCTTGTCATTTTCAATATATGTTAATACACACATTGATGTCTTCTTTATCTTCTGTGCTCTATTGACTGTCAACTTCTTAATTCCTCCCATGGGGGTTGTTCCTTTCCACATGACTTTCACTCTTTTTTAAAGTACTCCATTAATCTTACTTAAAGCTCAACCTGATTTTAATGGGACAAACTTTAACTGAAGTAACATCATGAAGAGATCTTATTTATAATGGGCTAATCCCATCAGAATGCAGAACAAGACCAAGAATATGCTTGGACTGTGGTATGCCATTGTGATAATTTGAAGCTCTTTGTGGATCCAAAAAAGATCATATTATTGAACCAAATCAATTCCTGTGTTTGTGTGGCCCTTTGGTTGGATTGGATTCAGTTGGGGGACTTTGATTGGATTACTTCAGATAGCCATGACCCAGGGTAGTTCTTGGTCCTCTTGCAAGAGTCCTTCATAAAGGGAAGACTGAAACAGAGAAACAGAGAGAAAAAGCCTGAAAGGTGCATATCTTAAAACTAGTAGCCCTTTGTTACATGCCACACTGACTTGTTTCTTACAGTGCTTTATCTGTGAAAAAGCTTCTTTTGCATGCAGAGCATTTTCTGGGAGCCAAATCAGAGTCAAATATTTTGACTCAGTCTTTCAAACAATAACCTTGAGAAAGGCACTGACATATAGGGGTTAATCTGCTCCCTCCAGAAAGTGAACAAGAATCCAAAGTGAGAGATGATCCAGTGCCACACTGCACTAGAAAGTGGGTTGGAGAGGTGACAGCAAGGGTACTATGAGCTTCTCATACTGGTTTATAGTTGTGTTTCCTTGATTCAGCACTCACCCACTTTCTTTGACTGTTTCACTCCTTTCCCTAGTTTCAGGCAGATGGCTTTGCAAGGTTTTTCTATTCGTTAAAATATTCTGTGTGAGAGCTGAACCATGAAACACCAGACTTTACCATACTATTCAATCAGCAGAAGTGTTTGAGAATTTTTGAACAGGGTTTTATAAATGAATATAAGTCAATGGAAATGAGTGATAAATGAGTTGCACTCCATTTTAAATCCTGGTAACATATGAAATTTAGAGCTTTCTAAGAAAAAATATATTTAAACATTATTTTATAAGGGGAGATAAAGTCATACAATTGGGTGAAACATGCATTTCACACTTTTCTGAAACTAAGTAACGTGATTTACAACTAAGGAAAAGTTTTACTTCAATAGCAATTTGTAAGTGAACATATGTGCATAAAGGAGAGTGAAATGTATTTCACTGAGTTTTCCAAACTAAATAAAATATGTTATATACAGGTTTTCAAGAGAATGTTTCCTTTAAATAATTTTTTGTGAGTGAAGATAAGTATATATAGAAACCAGTGAAAATGCATCAACCTCAGTTTTCAAAATTAGGTAATACATATGAATGCAGTTTTGTAAGATAATATTTACTAAATTCAGAGTAATGTAAATAGAAGTGAGTGAAACATGCATTTCCCTCAGTTTCTTTATGAAGTGATATTTTGCTTTTACATCTTGATAATTTGAAGTTTCATATATTCAGTGTTTTTTTGAGTGAAGATAGGTGCATATAAGTGAAAGAAACATGTGTTTCACTCAGTTGCTCTAGTAAAGGTATGTTATTTCCACCTTCTTAAGTTGAAATTTATTTTAAACAGTAATTTGCAAGTATAGATAAGTGCACAGAAGATAGTGAAACATGTAATGAACAAAAGTTTAATGAATCCATCTTAGTGTCATATCTATAAAATCACTACTAAATCCCAAATTAGGAGGTATCCCCTTATATTTTTTATTAAGAATTTTTCTGATTTGAGCTCTTAAGTTTGGTCCTTGGTCTGTTTGGAGGTTTCTTTTTTGTTTTGTTTTGTTTTATGGTGGTATTTAGGGGACCAAATTCAATACATTTCAAGTGAATATCCAATTTATCTAGTGCAATTTTTTGAAAAGACCTTTCTTTCTTGAATTATGGTACCTGTGAAAATCAGTTGGCCATAGACATATGGGCTTATTTCGGAGCTCTCAGTTATAATTCATTTGTCTATATCTATTTATGCTAGTACAAAAGTGTTTTGATTACTGTGACTGTGTAGTATGTTTTGAAATTAGTAAGAGAGAGCCTTTTAAGTTTGATCTTCTTTTGCAGTCTTTGTATATTCAGAGCCATGTGCAATTCCACATGAATTTGAAGAATAATTTTCCATTTCTGTAAAAATATATGCTGAGATTTTGATAGGTAATACATTGAATTTGTAGATTGCTTTTGATAGTATTGACATCTTAATAATATTAATTCTTTCTACCCTTGAACACACATCTTGCCATTTATTTATATCTTTTTAAAATTCTTTCAGCAGTGTTTTGAAGTATTCAGTGTAAAGTCCTTCACCTCTTCAGTGAAATTTATTTGTAGATATTTTATTCTCTTTGGAGCTATTGTGAATGAAATATTTTAAATTTTCATTTCAAAATATTCTTATCTGGTGTATAAAACACCATGTTTATTTTGTAGACTGCAACTCTGATGAATTTGCTTATGTACTATTAATATTCTTATGCATTCTTTTGGAATTTCTATATAAATAACGATATAATCTGTAAATAGAGATAGCTGTATGTCTTCCTTTCTGATTTTGATACCATTTGCTTCTTTTTACCAAATTGCTTTGACAAGGATTTCCAGTACAATGTTGAATACAAGAGATGAAAACAGGCATCCTTATAATTGTACCCAATCTCAGAGGTAAGGCTTTCAATCTTTAACCTTTGAGTACAATGGTAGCCATGGTTTCACTTATGTATCCATTTTCATATTGAGGATGTCACATTCTATTGTTATTTTTCTGTGTGTTTTTATTATTGAAATGTATTAGATTTTGTCAAATGCTTTTTCTGCTTCCACTGAGGTGTTCACATGATATTTTTATTCATTCTGTTACTGTGTTATATTTCCTTCAATTGAACCACTGTTGTATTCCTGAGATAAATAAGACTTGTTCAATGTGTATAATCCCCTTAATATACTTTTGTGTTGATTTGCTAGCATTTTATTGAGTATTTTTATGTCCATATTCATAAAGATATTGGTTTTCTTTTCTTGACATGTCATTATCTGACTTTTATATTAAGGTAATGTTCTATATATGATTATTCATTCTAGTTCATTTACAGTAGTGTTCTAATACTCTGTTTTCTTGTTGATCATACCTCTGCAGATCCTAACCAATATTGAAGGTGGTGAATTGAAGTCTTAAATAATTATTGTAGAGCTATCTATTTCTCTCTTCAAATTTTTATTGTGTATTATATTGTGATTTTCCTATTAGATGAATATATAATTATAGTTGTTTTATTTTCTTGGTTGTTTTATCCTTTTATTAAAATATGTTGTGCTTCTTTGCCTCATATCATTTTTTTTTTTGTAAGTACTGGGACCAGGGTTTGAACCTGGGACCTTATTTGCAGAAAGCCAGCGCTCAACCTCTGAGATACACCAGCTCCCCCATATCAGCTTTCACTTAAGGTGTTTTTTCTGATATACCCACCTCAGATCTTTTCTTATTAAGATGTGCTTGGACTAGATTTTTCTATCCTTTTACTTTCATCCCATTTGAGTATTAGCATATAAAATGAGTTCCTTGTAAACAGAATAAAATAGGATCATACTTTTGTATCTGTTCTATCAATCTGCATCTTTTAATTGCAGAATTTAATCCATTTACATCAAAGTAATGACAGGCAAGGCAGGACTTACATTACCATTTGTCCTTTGTTTCTTGTATGTATTGTACATGTTGCTCCCTCATTTCTCCACCACACCATCTTTTGTGATAGTTGAGCATTTGTAGTGAACCAGATTGATACTATTCTCATTTCATTTTCTGATTTTATTTTAGAAAATTTATTTGAGGTTTACCATTGGGTTTATATTTAACATCCTTAATCTATAATAAACAAGTTTGAAACGATACTAACTCATCTTCAATAACATTAAAAATCTCTCATCCTATGTTACTCTGTTCCCCTTCTTTAGTCTGTTCTTGTTATTCATTACCTCTTTATATTTTGTATGAAAAATTAAATAGAAATAAGTTTATTTCTCAGGCAATTGTATTCTATATCTTGTAGGAAATAAAACGTAGAGTTAGTTACTATGAATAATATATTGAAATTTTCATGGACATCTGTGGGTACTTTGGTAGTTACTTATATCAAAGATCTGCATTTTTTAATACAGTTAAAAGCTACTATCTACTGTACTTTCCTTTCAAACCAAACAACTCCCATCATTTAAAAAATATATTTGTATTTATTTTTAAAAGATTACATAAAATGTTACATAAAAAAATATAATGGATTCCCATATGCCCCACTCCTCACACTGCCCACTTTCCTCCACATTAACAACTTCTTTCATTAGTATGGTACATTCATTGCAATTGGACACATTTTTGAGCCTTGTCACTAGGCATGGATTATAGTTTACATTGCAGTTTACACTCTCTCACACTCAATTCTGGACGTTATGGCAGGATATATAATGGCCTGTATCTGTCATTGAAATGTTATTCAGGACAATTCCAAGTCCCAAAAATGCCCCTATATTACTAAACATGGTCAGTGGTCTACATTATGGTTTACATTTCAAATCATACAATTTTATAAATTTCTGATGAAATTTAGCATGACCTGTATCCTTCATTGCAACAACATGCAGAAAATTTCTATTGCCTCCTAAATACCCCCTTTTCCATCTCTTGTATTCCTCCCTGCTCCTTCTCTTGGGGCCCATGACGACCACCAGGCTTCACTCTTTGAAAGACAAGAATCATAGATACTTGCAACAATGCTGAGGGCTTGACACACTAGTCTGTCCTCCCCTATTAGGAACTGCTCATGCTCTTGAGAGACACCCACCACTCTGAGAGCATATCGCCCCCCCCCATGATGGGGGTCCAACTCCTTCCTGCTCATGTGGGTCCGTACCCACTGATAGAACACACTATGACAAAGTGATCATGTGCACATTCTCTAGAAGACTGCCCCAGGTGTGCCCTGTCCAGAATGCTTCCCATCTAACACCCTAAACCAGCAACCCTTCATTATCATATTGCCAAAAGAGCTTTCTCAACATTGTAATTTCAACCACATACCTACCAATGCCCAGTGTTCACCTCCTCCCTCCCCAAAACCTCTCCCCAGTTCCATGGATCATTTAAACCATTTCCCCAACCTACTTCCTTGTCAAGCTTGCATCACCTAACCCAATAGTGTCACTACACCCTTGTTATATCCCTTCACTGCATACCTACTCACTTCCACCTTATCATAGATTTTGCCCATAAGAGTGTTGGCTAACAAACTTCTCCCTTTCTATTTCTTGTAAACCTATCTTCCAGACTCTAGCTCTTTGAGTCTGCTTGATTTGTTTAATTCATATCAGAGAGGTCATGTAATATTTGTCCTTCAATGCCTGGCTTGCTAAACTCTACATAAGGTCCACAAGATTCATCCATGGTATCCTGTGTGTTAATACTGCATTCTTTCTTACAGGTGAGTAATATTCAATTTCTGCATATACCACAGTTTGTTTATCCATTCAACTGTTGATAGACATTTGAATTGCTTCCAAGTTTTGGCAATAGTGAATAATGCCACTATGAACATTGGTATGCATATATCTATTTCTGTCTTTGCTTTCAATTCTTCTGGCTATATACCCAGCAGTGGAATTGCTGGATCATATGGCAGATCTATAGTTAGTTTTTTGAGGAACCACCAAACTGTCCTCAACAATGGCTGGACCATTCTACATTCCCACCAGCAGTGAGTGAGTGTTCCCATTCATCCACATCCTCTCCAACACTTGTAGTCTTCTGTTTTTTTAATGGGCAAATGATTTGAACAGACACTTCTCCAAAAGAAATAGAAATGGCTAAAAAGCACATGGAAAGATGCTCAACATCACTGGCTATTAGGGAAATGGAAATCAAAACTACAATGAGATATCGTCTTACAGCCAAACAACTCCCTTAGCATTTCTTTTAGGTCAAGTCTAGTGCTGTGAACTCCCTCAACTTTATCTGTGAATATCTTAACTCATCATCATATTTAAAGGATAGTTTTACCAGTTATAGAATTCTTTTCCAACATTTTTTTCTCTGACAGTATTTTAAATATATCACACAGTTGCCCTCTCACCTTCAGGAATTGTGATGAGAAATCAGCACTTAATTTCATTGAAGACCACTTTTATGTGATAATAATACTTATCACTTTTATGTGATAAGTCACTTTTTTCTTACTACTTTCAGAACTTTTATTTTATAATTGGCATCCAACATTTTGGTTTTCATATGTCTTGAAGTGGTCCATTTGGATTTATACTGTTTGAAGGTCATTGACATTCTTGATTGTGTATGTTTATGTCTGGGCAATTTTGGGAAATTTTTAGCCAATATTTATTCAATTTCTTCTTCTTTCTCCTCTGGGATTCCCATAATGCATGCATTGCTACTGTTTATATTGTCCCACAGGCCTCTTGGGTCCTGCTCCCTTCTCTCATACTTTTTTCTTTCTGCTCTTCAGAATGTAATATTTCAGTCATCTTCTCTCCTACTTCATTGATTCTTTCTGACATATGTTCAATTCTGCTCTTGAATGCCTTCAGTGCATTTTCCCAACATGTTCTGTGTTTTTCCTCAAGAAAAGCTCAGGTGGTTTGCTTTCTAAATTTTCTAATTGCTCTTTCTTTTGATACATGAACTTTTTCTTCCATTTAGTTCTTCACATATTACATCCTTTAATTCATTGAACTTATATAGGAGAAATGAAAGTATTTTTTATTAGTTATTCCAATCTCTAAACTTCCTTTGTTGTTTCATTTTGTCCCTGTAATGACCATCTCTTTCTGTTTCTTTGTATGTCTTGTGAATTTTGTCAAATTCTTTGAATATTTGTTTTGGTAAATCAGGACAGCAGATTTTCCTTATTACTTAAGGTTTTATTGTATATTAATGGTGTGTTGGGGCTTTTACCAAAATTTAACCCAGTTTATACTGCTTTCCTTGAGCATGTGTAGTAGATTTCAATGATTATCCAGTAAGTGTGACAGATTCCTTTTCAGAAAAAAAGTTCTCTCCCAGCATATTTAGCTTTAGAAAGAACTAAAATTAAAGACCTAACTGCACACCTGGAGGAAATAGGAAACTAACAACAAACATACCCTAAAGGAAGTAAAAGAAGGAAATAAGAAAGATTATAGTAGAGTTGAATGAAATTGAAGATAAGAAAGCAATAGAAAAAATAAACAAAACCAAAAGCTGGCTCTTTGAGAAGAGAAATAAAATTGACAAACCATTAGCTAGACTAAAAAGGAAAAGCAGAGAGAAGATGCAAACACATAAAATAAGAAACAAGGAAGGAGATATTACCACTGATGCCACAGAAATAAAGAGTATAATAAGAGAATACTTTGAAAAATTGTATACCAACAAGATGGATAATTGAGAGGAAATGGACAAATTCTTTGAAATGCACAAGCAGCCTACATTGATAAAAGAAGAAATTGATGAACACAACAGACGAATCACAATTAACAAGATAGAGGTAGTCATCAAAAACATTCCACCTAAGAAGAGCACAGGACCAGACATCTTCACAGGTAAATTCCTCCAAAATTTCCTGAAAGAACTATCAACAATCATGCTTAAACTCGTCCAAAAAAATAGAAAAGGAGGGAATATTGCCTAATTCATTCTATGATTCCATCTCCCTGATACCAAAACCAAAGATGCCATGAGAAAGGAAAAGCATAGACCAATCTCTAATGAATCTAAATGCTAAAATCCTCAAGAAAATACTTGTTAATTATATTCAACAATGCATCAAATGAATTATATACTCTGACCAAGTCAGTTTCATCCCCAGTGTGCAAGGATATTTCAACATAAAAAGATGAATCAATGTAATACACCACATAAACGGATTGAAAGAAAAAAAACACATGATCATCTCTATAGATGCAGAAAAAGCACTCAACAAAATACAGTACCCTTTCCTGATTTAAAAAAAAAATCTTGAAAAAATAAGAATAGATGGAAACTTCTTCAAGATGATAAAGGTTATATATGAAAAACCCACAGCTAAAATCATCTTCAATGGTGAAACCCTAAAGGCTTTCCCTCTAAGATCTGGAACAAGATGAGGCTGCCCACTGTCATTGCTCTTATTTAACACTGTTAGAAGTACTTGCATAAGCACTTAGGGAAAAAAAAGATATTAAATGCATCCAAAATGGAAAGGAAGAAATAAGCTTTTCACTATTTGCAGATGACATGATCCTATATATAGGAAATTCTGAAAAATCTACAAGAAAGCTTCTAGAGCTTATAAATAAGTTCAGTAAAGTGGCAGGTTATAAGATCAATTTGCAAAAATCAGTTGCATTTCTGTATACCCATAATGAGCAATCTGAGGTGGGAATCAAGAGAAAAGTCCCATTTATGGTAGCAACTAAAAGAATCAAATACCCAGGAATAAATTTAACTAAAGATGTAAATGATTTGTACACAGAAAACTACACAACAGTTTCAAAGGAAATCAAATAAGACCTAAATAAATGGAAGAATATTCCTTGTTCATGGATAGGAAGACAATACTTCGTTAAGATTTCTTTCCTACCCAAAATGATTTACAGATTTAATGCAGTCTCAATAAAAATTATCACAGTGATTTTTACTGAATTGGAAAAGCTAACTATGAAATTTATTTGGAAGGGCAAGTCCCTCAGAATAACCAAAGGTATATTGAAAAAGAAAAATAAATTTGGGGAATCACACTACTTGACTTTAAAACATACTTCACAGCTACAGTGGTCAACACTGCATGGTATTGGCACAAGGATAGACATACAGACCAATGGAACTGAATTGAACTTCTGCCATAGATCCTCACATATACAGTCAACTGATATTTGACAAGGTCACCAACCTCACTCAACTGAGAGAGAATGGTTTTTTTAACAAATGTTACTTGGAGAACTGGATATCCATATCTAAAATATTGAGAGAGGATCATCATCTCAAACCTTATACAAAAATTAGCACTAGATGGAACAAAGATCTAAATATAAGACCCAAGATGATAAAGAGCTTGAAAGATAATGTAGGGAAGCATCTACAAGATCTTGTATTAGGAAATGTCTTCATGAACTTTACACCCCAAGCACAAGGAACAAAAGAAGAAATGGATAAATGGGACCTCCTTAAATTAAAACTTTTTCACTTCAAAGGAGTTTATCAAGAAAGTGAAAAAGCAGCCTACTCAATGGTAGAAAATATTTGGTAACCATATATCTGATAGGGGCCTAATATCCGGCATACATATAAAAACATTACACCTCAAAAATAAAAAGGCAAACAACCCATTTAAAAAATGGGCAAGTGATTTGAATAGACACTTTTCTAACCAAGAAATACAGGTGGCTAAAAATCACATGAAATGATGCTCAACATCACTATTAGGGGAATGCAAATCAAAACTATAATGAGATATCATCTCACACCCATTAAATTGGCAGCTATTAAAATAACTAAAGATTACAAGTGTTCGAGAGGATGTGTAAGAATGGGAACACTTATCCACTGCTCGTGAGAATGTAGAATGATGCAGTCATTGCATAGGACAGTCTGGAGTTTCCTCAGGAAGCTAATTATAAAACTGCCATATGGTCTAGCAATCCTACTACTGGGTATATACCCAGAAGAATTGAAAGCAGGGACACGAACAAATATGTGCACACCAACTTTCTAATTACATTATTCAGTACTGCCAAAATTTGGAAGCAACCCAAATGTCCATCAAGAAATGAATAGATAATCAAACTCTGGTATACACATATAATGGAATATTGTTCAGCTGTAAGAAAAAAATGCAGTATTAATGCACGGGATAATATGAACCTTGAAGACCTTATGTTGAGTCAAGCAAGCCAGGTACTGAAGGACAAATAGTTCATGCCCTCAATGATGTGATTTAAATAAGTTGAGCAGACTTACAGAACTGGAGTCTGGAAGATAGGTTTACAGGAAATAGAAAAAGAGTAGAGGGTTCTGAGCCAATGCCCATATTGTCAAAATCTATGTCAATATGGAAGGATGTAGTTGTTCAGTGGATGGGAAAGACAGTGGTGCAGTGATATTATTGTGTTGGGTGATGCTGACTTGTGAGGGGGTTAGAGTGGGAAGGTTACACTGTCCATGGAACTGGGTAGCAGGATGGGGCAGGGAACAAATGAACTCTAGTGATTTGTGGGTCTGTGATTGAAACTACAGCATTGGGAATGTTTTTTTGGCAGATAAAGCAGGGTAGTGTTGCTGGTTTGGTGTGTTGATGTGAGGGGTCATGTGGGATAGTTCACAACTGATGCAAGTTTCCAGGGTGTATGTGAGTGTTCATCCTGTCATGGTGCATTGTTTCAGTGAGTAGAGACCTACACCTTAAATGGAAAGTGTTGGGCTCCCATCCTGAGGAGTGGTGCTATGTTCTAAAATGGAGGGGTGGAAGTCTCACCAGAGCATGGGCAGTGCCTAATGGAGTAGGACAGGCCAGTAGGTCAAGCCCTCAATTTTGTTGCAAGTAAGTAGGAATCTTGTTCTTCAAGGAGTAAAGCATGGTGGTTACTGGGGTCCTGAGGGGAGCGGGAGGGAGGAATAAAATAGATGGAATGGGGGCATTTTGAGGGCATTGGAATTGTTCTATATGATCTTGAAATGATGGATAGAAGTCATAATAAATTTCAACAAAGTTTATAAAAGTGTATTGTCTAAAACGCAAAGCATAATGTATATCATTGACCACGGTTAGTAGCAATACTTTAATATTTGTGCATCTATTGTAATCAAAGTATCACCCACATATAAAATGTTACTTATATGAGAAAGGGTTTGAAAAGGAGAGGATGTTGTGTATATGGGAATCCCCTATATTTGTAAGTGTCTTTTCTGTAACCTAAAACTTCTTTGAAGATAAAGTGAAAACAATAAGACACTGGGACAATAAATGGAAGAAAATATCACAGTACACAGAAGACAACATATCTTACAGTGATGAAAGACTTTAAGACAAAATTTATTTTTTTAAATTTTACTTTTTTATTTCAAATTCTTTTTAATCTTTTGTGTTTTATTTGTTGTTTTTAACTATCAATTATTATTTCATTTTCTTATTAAATTTATTCTGTTATTTTGTTAGCTTCATTTTTGAATAGGTTTTGGATCACAAAGGGTTACAACTCTGGCAGGGGAAGATCATTGGTGTGGGGTGTCAGTAAGAGGGGATACATGGTAGGAGGTTCACCTGGAATATACCATTAAGGCATATGAAGGAGTTCAAATGATCATGTGACATTGTCATGGTTGGTGGAAATCCACAATATAACCAAAAGAATATTGAATTATCATCCTCGAAATTTCTGCTACATTCTCTAATGGGACAGCAGGAATACCCTGAGTACAGGGCAATGACTAGTGAAGGAGGATGGACCATTGATGGTTCCTTCATATTGATGACTGTACTTGTGAACCTTTTCTTTTCAAAGTGAAACTTAGCATACTATTATAGGTTGCCTGAGAGCCTTTTGTTGTTCCTTGTTGCTTATATATGGCTTCTCTCTAAGACAAACTCAGCATATAAAGCATTACCAGGGAGTTGGGGGAAAGATGGTGGCAGATTAAGTGGGCACTCATCATCTCTTTCAAAAAAGACAGCTGACTGGGGACAGGATCCAGCCCGAATGAGCTGTTCAGGGAGCCCACAGAGCAGGAGACTTTGGGGCATCGACCTGGAGGGAGCTGGACAGGGAGATAGATTGCTCAAGATAAAACCAAGAGTTTTCAGCCCTGTGGAAATCATGGACGGCTAAGCTACACACTCAGGACAAAGAGTTAGGGTGAGCCCCAATTCTCGCTGGCCACCCAGCAAGAGAGAGGATTCACTGAGAGTGGGAGGGTTCTGGCAAGGGGCAGAGGGGCTACCTTTCTGTGAGTTTGGTTGTCTGGACCCCCTTAGAGCTTTGAGGAGTGCACCAGCAAACTGTAAGTGGCACCATGCTGAGGGGAGAGGCAAAACTGCTGAGGAAGCCTGATTTACCTAACTGCCCTGGGATACAGAGGCTTGGCCTAAGAGAGGGCAGAGCCATCCAATTTAATAGTTCAATACTGAGGACTATCAGAATTTTAACTCCCCTAAGAGAGTAAGGTAGTGGGAAGTGCTTAATAAGTTTTCAAGAGCCTAATAGGGTCCCATGGGAGGAGGGGTGGTCTAGAAGAGGCTTGAAAAATCACTTAGGTGCTGAGTACTCAGTCATCAGGGTCCCATTTGAATTTTAAAAGGGAACTCAACCTGACCAGGAGAGAGGAGGGGGGATCTGCTCATACAGCCTGCTGAATCCTCCTGCACTAGGAGAGTAAAAACTGCCTGGGGTAGTGTGATTGAGTAGATTTTTGAGGAGCTGGCTGACCCAGTAGGAGGGGTGGCTCACTGGAGGGATCTCTGCCTTGAAAGTGTGGAGTCCCTGTTTTTATTCCCGATTCCTCTAGGAATGGTGATCCGCAGGGATATCTAACATCCAGCTGATACCGTAGAACAGGGAAAACATAGACATTATTTTTGAACTAGCTTCTTTTAGGTCCCTTATTTTTCAAAAAAAAAAAGCTTACTTAAAATTTTTTTAACTTAATTTACTCGGTAAAATCTGCCTCAAAACCTGCAGAGAGAAGCCTGCAGGGTAATTGATTGATGAACACAGGTAGCCTGAGAGGCTCCACAAGGGCCCAATAAGGAGCGCTGTTCTTCCTTAGCTTTGTTTGACTGCTTACTTGTGTGTTTGTTTGTTTGTTTTTCTGTTTTGTTGATGTTGTTGTTTTGTTTCTTGTTTTTCTTTCCTCTTTCTTCAGCGACAACCCATCCCCGCTTTTTTTAAAATTAGGTGCTGCTAGCTTGGTTCTTTTTTGCTGTGCTTTTCCTTCCTTGATTTCCCATTTTCTGTGTATACTGATTTGTTTTACCAACGTTATCTCTTTTCCTTCCTTAATCTTTCTATCTTCTGCTTTCTGTTGTGGGGCTTACATTCCACCTTTTTAATTAGTCCTCAACTTTACTGGTTTTGATTTCTATCTTGTCTATTCTGTTTTTTTTTTTTTTTTAATGTTTCTCTTTCTGTCCTTTCTTTTCTCTTTCTCTCTCTCCTCATAATTCTGGCCTTTTAAATAATGCTACAATTTTTCTCTTTTAGGTGTCACATTTCATTGTAGGTACTCCACTGTTTTATTCCTATTACTCTACATTGCTTACATGAGTTAAACATTCATGTTACTAAGTCTTATACAGCCTCTCTTCTAACTTTTTTTATTATTTCTATTATCTTTTTTCTTTTCTTAACTCTTTCAATTTCTCAGGCCCTAATCTTTTTCCTTCAAGGGAACATAGAAAACAGCAAGGAAAGAGAACAAGAACAAAGTGCCACAGAGGATACTTAACACACACACAAAACCAGCAGCTAAACAAAACTCTAGAGCATATAGAAAAGCTAATCGAGATAAATGATGATCAGAAGGCAACCAAAAATTTCAAGCCATATTAAGAAACAGGAAAATATGGACCAGTCTGATGAAAAAACTAAAAACCAGGAAGAGATTCAGAACATCGAAGAACTAATCAAATCTGTCCAAACAAATGTCATGGAATAACTTAATGAAGTGAAGGAAGAGATTAAGGATATTAAGAAGACACTGGGAGAACATAATGAAGAAAATGTAAACATACATAAAAAGATAACAGATATGATGGTGATGAATGGCATAATCCAAGATATCAAAAAGACACTGGAATCACACAACAGCAGATTTGAACAGGCAGAAGAATTAGTGATGTGGAAGACATTACATCTGATATGAAACAGAGAGTAGAACAGATAGAAAAAAAGAAAGAAAAAATCTAGCAGAGACTTAGGGACTTAAACGAGCATACAAAACACACAACATATGCATTATAGGCATCCCAGAGGGAGAAGAGAAGGGAACGGGAACAGAAGGAGTGTTGAAGGAAATAATGGCTGACAACTTCCCGATCCTATTGAGGGAGATGGACGTACATGTCCAGGAACCATAGAGCACCACAAAGAGTACAAATCTTAAGAGGCCTACTCCAAGACATATACTTGTCAAAATGTCCAATGCTTAAGACAAAGAGAAAATACTCAAGGCAGCAAGAGTAAAGAGAACCATCACATACAAGGGAAACTCAATAAGATTAAGTGCTGATTTCTCATCTGAAACCATGGAGGCAAGAAGACAGATGTATGACATAGTCAAGGTACTCATAGAAAAAAACTTCCAGCCATGAATTCTCTATCTGGTAAAGCTGGCATTCAAAAATGATGGAGAGTTTAAAATAGTCACAATAAACAAAAATTAAGAGTGTATTCCAATAAGAAACCTGCACTTCAAGAAATACTAAAGGAAGTTCTACAAGTTGAAAGGAAAAAACAGAAGAGAGGGAGTTGGAGGAGAGTATAACAACAACAGAAAGACAGAAAGAGATATAAAAACAACATATGACATACATAAACCCAAACAAAACTACAGCACCAAGTATATGTTTGAATAGAAGGGACAAATGAGCCATGTGCAGGGAAGACATAGTTGAGTCCAACTTTGTCACTCTAAGGAGCACAAACACAAAAGTAGCGCCTAATGGCAAGGCACCTAAATCACTACTCAAGGAAGAAGGATAATAAATTAAAATATGTTTTATTAATCTATTAGAAAAAATAGGGCAAAAAACAGATGGAGATAAATGTCAAACAAAAATATATTGACATGGCATATAATTATGAACCTCAGAAAATCATGTTCTTAACCTTAATCCATTCTTGTGGGTGTGAACACATTGTAAATAAGAACTTTTGCTGAGGCTACATCAGTTAATGTGAGGTCCACCTGAATTAGTATGGGTCTTCATCCTCTTTTAGGGGGTCTTACAGAGAAAGCCACAAAAAGTAAAAGACAATGGGAGAACTCAGAAGCTGGAATTTAATGGTACCTGGGAGAGAAGGGAGAAAACTTTGCACTATGAAAGAAAAGCTAAAGAACCCCAAAGATTGCTGACTAGCCAGAAGATAATGAGCTTGGGAGGAAGCCAGTCTTGAAGCCTCAGAAGCCATGAGTCAATGAATTCCTGTTGTTAAGGCAACCTATTCTATGGTGTATATTTTAGCAGCTAGGAAACTAAAAGATGATAGAAAACAAATTCATCATGAATGTGTGATTATATTTAATGTAGATAAGCCAAAATATCCAACTTAAAGACAAAGATTGTCAAGGTGGTTAAAAAATATTCACTCTAAACCTATGTTCTTGTTAAGAAATCATATTTAAAGAAAAAGGAACATATATATACAAAATAAAATGTAACCTCCAACATCCATAATTACTTGCAACAAT
>JAQZBX010028790.1:0-27636 GCA_029593785.1 Cabassous unicinctus
ATGTTACACAAAAATTACAGGGATTTCCATGTTCCCCACCTCCCACACCTCCCATAACATCCCACATAAACATCTTTCATCAGTGTGGCACATCAGCTGCAATGGATATACACATTCTGGGGTTTTGCCACTAAGCATGGACCATAGTTCACATTATAGACCACACTCTCTCCCACCCAGTTCTGCATGTTATATGCTAATGTAAAATGATCTATACCTGTTATTATACTGTCACTTAGGATAATTCCCAAGTCCTGAAAAAGCACCTGTATTACAACTGCTTTTCCCTTCCCTGCCCCAAAAATGTCCAGTGGCCACTGGCTCACCCTCTCTGTTGTAATTTCTTCTACTGCTTGAATCACAATATGTCTAAACAGAATACCATTAAGTCCACTCTAGTCCATAGCTCTTCCCCCAATTCTGAGGAGTTTGGGATGGTGATTTCCACTCCACCTCCAAGTGAGAGGGCCTTATATCCCATGGATATGGTGGATGTGATTATCCTGCCTGTGGCTGCAGACTCTCTCCATTCTCTGGGATGGCCATTGTCCATCATTGTCTCCTCACCAGGTGACTTGGGTGAGTCCATTGAGCTGTAGAGTAGGAGTTGCAGCTCCACCCAGATTCCAGGCACACCTGGCACATGGGCAGGCCAGAGGCTCCAGTCTCTGGAAGTACACCTACAAACTCCAGCATCACATATAGGTTTGAATATAAGGGACGGATGGACCATTTGCAGGGAGACTTATCTGAGTCCAACTCTGTTACTCTCAGGAACACAGATTCCAAAGTAGAGCCCGCTGATAAGGCATCAATCTCTGGAACTATCCCCTTCCCTTTGGAAGCACTTAAATTTCTACCATATTAAGCTATAACCCATTTTCATTGTTATAAGTTCTAAATCTTTGTTTTGTTTTTGTTTGTTTTTCTTTTCTTCATATCTGAGTTGTTGTTGAATTTAAAAAATGCACTAAGTGGTTGGTGTTATACAGTAAATCTCCTGGTTCAAGACTTAATCTCCATTGCCTCCATTGTATGGCACCAACTTAATTTCCCTTTGACAATCAGCATCAATCCCCCATGCCAGTAAACTTTCTTGTTTCTATAAATGAATGAATAAGAATAATATTGACAATGGCCATCTCACACAGATCTCTTCTCCTCCTGGACACTGGTTCTTCTCAAAAGCACTTAGGTACTTGTAATGACATGAAAATACTGGTTATCAACAGGTAAGCAAGTCTGTTCTAGTGGGCATCTGAAGCACTTATGCAAAAAGAAAAGAGAGATATAAGAAGACAAAAAATGCCAGGTACCAGTTGTTTCATGCTTGTATTCTTATCTAGTAATAAGGCTGGGGCCTTTTATAAGAAAGTCAACACTTTCCTTGATATTCAAATCTTATTTTGAGGGAATGAAAAAAGAAAAAAAAATTATTAATTATAAAGTACAATAACATTATGTTGAGTGAAGCAAGCCAAGGCAAAAAAGGACAGATACAGGATGACTGCATTGCTATGAACCAAATATATTTCAAACATATTGTTTGATTTAAAAATTTTATATATATCCATTACATTTAATTGAGAAATGTATGTATTTATTCATCTGTGTTTACTTTTTTAGTTTTAAATTGATTATATTTTCAATTATTAAAAGTACAAGATAAAGTTAAAGAAATTTATAATGGCAATGATATAAAGGTTGCTGAGGGCTAACTGATTTGGTTTTTTCTTAAATCTATAAGGTGGTGAAATTAATAGTATAAACAAATGTAAAGTTCATTGGAGAAGAAACTCTTTGCAAATGGAATAAAATGGACTTCATGAAGAAGATGCATAAATTGACATGAAAGAGAAATGAAATGTTAAAGGCAAAATCCATGGAAAAATGTGAGAAATAAATATAGTTAAAATAAATTATAAAAAAGTCAATAAACTCAAGAATAGTCAATGCTAGTTTAAAATTGATGTTTATGTACCACAGAATTTATTCTTTGTTTATATTCTGTCCTGTGTGTGTTGTATGTACATGTCTTTCTTACCTGACCCAAAGCTGAATTCTCTTCTTTCAAAATTCCATACATAAATGCAACCAAGTACTACACTTATATAATACTCTACTAGTACTTTGACCATTTTTAACCAGGAGTGCTAACACCACCACTTATATTAACTACTACATCTACTACCTCAAGTGTCCTATTACCACCAGGACATTATAATTTTTAATGTTTATTTAGCCATCTTAAAACATCATATGTACAGTAATCCGTTCAAACTATTATTTATGTTTGGAAATCATATAAATACATAGCATAGTATTCTCCAATTTACAGTATCAAGTTGTGGGCTCTTTCTTAGTAAGACTGAGATTTCTCATGGTTGGACTGATTCTCAAACATTCCGTTAATTGTACCTCATCCTCTTAAGGAATCCAGGCACTTGGAAAGGTGTCCTTCAGTGCATCTTTCATGGATTCATTCCATATACTGAAGATGAAAGGATTCCGGAGACGTGTGATGACACTGGAGAGGATAAAGAAGATCTTTTTGAGATGGAGACTGCTCTTCTGTGAGGGACAGACATAAACAAAGATTGAGATCCCATAGCCCATGGAGACCACAGTGAAGTGAGAGGAAAAAGTGGTGAAGGCTTTGCGTTGTCCTTGTCCTGAGGGTATCTTCAGAATGGTGGAGACGATATAAACATAGGAGACCAATGTGAGTGAGAGGGAGCTGATGAGTAGGACAAGAGAACGGAGGAAATCCATGAGCTCAATGGCATGTATGTCAGCACAGGCCAAATGGAAGAGGGGAGCACTGTCACAGAAAAAGTGATCAATTTCATTGGGGCCACAATATGGCAGTGATGCTTTAAGGATGGTGGATGGGAAGGTGAGGAAAAAACCACCACCCTAGGAGAGGATGACAGGACAAATGCAGAGTGAGCTAGTCATAATTGTAGAGTACTGAAGGGGACTGCAGATGGCCACATAGCGGCCATAGGAAATGACAGCAAAAAGGATAAACTCAGTGCATCCTGAAAGGAAGTAAAAATAGGACTGGGTGAAACATTAACTAAAAGAGTTTCTATTCCTTTCTCAAAGGAATCCTGCTAGCATCTTGGGAACAGCACAGGTCGTGGTTAATATTTCACTGAAAAAGAGGTTGCTGAGGAAGAAATACTTGGGTGAGTGGAGCCTGTAATCCACAAAGATCAGTGTAATAATGGGTGTATTTCCAAGGACAGTTACCAAATAAGCCAATAAAAAAGTCAACAATAAGATGCCCCTTAGTGCTCCTGTGTTAGGTACCCCAGTAAGAATAATCTCTGTCAATGTGGTCCAATTCTCTCTCTCCATGCTGCGTAGGGAATCTCTTCTCTTAAGGGAACCAAGAAAGAGAAAGAAGCATGATTCATCATTCATTAAAATAGAATTTTCTAAGATAAAGGAAGTTGGTAAATTTTATTCCTTCTATGTCTAACAAGTTACATGTTTGAAAAATATAATATGGTCATGTTTAATTTTTCTTATAACTTCCAGATAAGAATATATGAAAATCAATGTTCTCAATAATGATATGTAAAAATCTATTTGCCTAACAGATATTTTAACCCACACATTCTTATTTTGATCCCAAATGTAAAAAGACAGTAAGTACAATATACTAATTTTCATACACACACACACACACATACATAGACAAATAAATATACACACATATATATGTAAGATTTTGGTTAAGGTGGAATGAAAACAATGAATATATTTTTATTAATTATTATTTAATTGTGTAATTGATAATATTTTCAAATGAACTCACCTGCATTTAATATTTCAGATATTATCCAGTTAGCACAAGGCTTCAATTAAATCTACAAGGCACAGATTAAGTATGTGCTGCAGCTATACCTCCATGTTTAATTATTTAAAGTGAACACTACACTGCAAAAAATTCTGGTTGCTGGAATGTAAAAATTACATTAATTCACTTTTCATCTTTTAGATACTATAATTGGTCCCCCATATAGAATTTAAGCTTCACTAATATTTTCTTTAAATTTATTGTAGTCAATGGAGGCTAATCTATTATTGTAGAACTTTTAAATGACTAATAAATAGCTAAAGGGAACAGATATGAAGTGTATTAAACTTTAAATAATTAGAGGTTTTTTAGAACAATTCTAGATCAACCTACTAGCATTTTATTGATGCTTTGGAATGCCTCCATAACTGTGTGTAGGTGCAGCAGGCATTAATTTCTAGCCTTAGCCAGAAATGTCTGTGACAACACTTCTCTACATATATAAGTTAATGCAAGAATTGTTCTCACTTTATGTAATTAAAATGTATTGGTAGAGTACACAGAGAAAACTCCAAGTTTGAAGGTGACATTAATAGATTTGTCATTTTAAATGAAAATTTTAACAATAGAATGTGATTTTAATAGGTAGGAAAACATCAAAAGAGATCCTTAAACCAAGGACAATAGAGGAAAATCAGTAAGAAAGTTTTTGAAAAATAAAGGAATCAATAATAAGAACAAATAATTTCCAGAATAATGAATCACATGATTAAAAGCCAATATATCAATAATATTTGAAAAAATGCCCACTAACTACAACTTTCAGAATGAAATGAAAATAAAATTTTAATGTATGCAATTTGCATGAAAAATATATTAATATAATGTATCAAAAAGTAACAAAAGCATTGTTGTATATGTCAGGGGATTCACAAAAATATATAAGAAGAAAAGTAGATGTTCCAATAGGAATAATAGACACATTAGAAATTGACGCAAAAATGAAGACAGTGGTTAAATGTATATTATTGAATAATAAATTTCAGACGACAAAGAAGTTAAGCATATAATATTGAATAATAAATTTCCAGTAAACACAAAAATATCTGTGAATTTATAAGGTAAATGGGATTATATCATGCTTGTCAAGGAAGATAATAAAACACAGGGAGGAAAATAATAATGAAATAAAATAATTTGACATACTCCATTTTTATTGATCAATAGAGGAGAAAGTAAACATTATAAAGGACAACATTAATACTATAAATGAACTGTAGCATTTCTAATTAAATTATGGAAATATATGGAATACTAAATGTGAACATATATAAAGAAAGATTCTATTCCTGGATTTGAAATCAATATCTCAATATTCAAATTTATGCAAAATATATTTGTATATATAACATAATTGCAATCATGCATCAGTATGATTATTATTTTTATAATAGGTCAAAATAAAGAAAATGAAATTCTGTAGAATAATGCAGTTTTAAAATCTATCAGCTTTGATAACATACTACAAAGTACAGTAACTTAGGACAAATATCCCAAAATTATAAAGACTTTTTAATATTTCATTTTATTTTTTATGGAAATTGAAATAAGTAAAATTTCAACTTACAGAAAATGAGGTTCCAGAGGAGCATATCCTGCCTAAAGAAGCTGGATTAGGAGACTGTGACCATGGAGGTAATGTAAGAATATGTAAAATGTAAAGACAAGATCAGGTTCTCAAATATTGCTATGCTCTCAAAAGCTTTACAACTATAATACTGCATGGTGTTTCTCAGGAGTTTAGCAAGGGGGATGAACAGATAGAGAGATGAGATAGAGATAGATACAGCTGGAGCTAGAAGAAAGATAGAGAGGGAAGGAGGGAGGAGGAGGAGGAGGAGAGAGAGAGGCTGACTGATTATTCAGGGAAGAAACAATTAAAACTGGAGGCATAATGACTTTGAATATTGGTTAAAGAAAGACGTGATAAGGAATAGTGATTACTATAGAAATCGAAGTGTTGATGTCATGAAGCAAAAGTTTCTAAGAGTCTGTGTTATAAAATTGTTAATACAATAACATTAAGGCTTATTTAAACTAAATATTTAAATAAATCAATTAGATTTGACAAAACTATGCCTAGTATCTATCCTTCAAATAATTCTCAGACATATGAGTCAAGGCCATCTTTGTTCAGGCCTAACATCTAGGTATAATTTAGTAAGTATTCCCTATAGGTTTCCAGTCTCATTTTCTAGGACATTCAACTTTTTCCTTAATAATCCCAAACCTTGTTTGACAACTTGTGTCCCATGCCCAGTGTAAGGTCCTTCACTGAGGAAAAAGAAGAGAATGTCCTTACTTTGATCCATTTTTCTTTCCTTTGGAATCAGGCTTCAGAGCTGAGAAGATGGGGATTGCACAGGAACTATGGAGCACAGATCCCTTTGTAGGTTGGACTGTCAAATTACCACAGGAAATTTCCATAGCACAAACCTAGAAGAAAGTCTCAATGAGACTAGCAAGACTTTAAAATCAGGCCAGAACCCCTCAGGGACAACTTTAATTGAGGAATAAATGCAAACTTGTTTCTTCTCACTCTTCAAATGTTCTTTGTAAACTCATTAATGACTCTATTCCATAGAGATACAAATGTAAAAAAAAATTATTTCCCAGGAGACTTTTTAAAAACATTTGGCCAAGGAATTTCAAAAAATGCAAACAACATTTTTCAGAACTGTCTATACAGCCACAGAGAAAATTCATGAACATTCAAATATGTATGTATGTATGTGTATGTGTAATCTACAATCATGCAGGACCTCAGAGCTTCAGCTAGTGGTCCTTCAATGTTGGAGAGACTTGAACTAAGTTATTGCTCATTTTCAGGGGATGATTTTAACGAATATAAAAGATCATTTTATAAACAGAAATGCTTGAAAGTGAAGTCAGGAAATATCATATAAGTAGGTATGAAAATAGCAGAGCTATATAAAATAAAACTTTGAGAACAAATTACTCATAATGTTAAAATTTTAATTGTTTTAATTATTTAGCAATTACAATTAAATTTTATATTTATACACATTTTATTTATTAGGATAATTGTGTCCATTTGTATTCCTTGCTTTAAACCTTGATATCATATCACATTTTCTAGATGCCTAACCGTTTTATTCATCTACAGACAACCACTAATGATGGTGACAGAGACGTACTTACTCAGCAGGATCTGCGTGTTATTATGCGAATCACTAAATAAAATGGTGTCACCTAAAGGAATACAAGGCCTCACTAGTAGATGTATAACCTAGGATAAGTAGGACCAAGTGATAAATATTGTGGTGTTAGTGGCAATTCCCGAGCATGGTGAAATATGGTTGCATTTGAACATGTGAAGATGGTGGGATGGAAAGTGGTTTTTGTTGGAAAAAATAATTAAAAGGCTGAAATGATGAAAATATACTTAGAAAAAGAAATATCTAGAAATAAAGAAATCAGACAAATTTAGTAAAGACTAATTATTTAGTGCCCTTTAATGATAAAAATGATACATATTTAAATATAATCAATACTGTGAATAAATAAATTAGTTTTATGTTCAATTGAAATCAGCAAAATTATAATTACTGTGCTTTAAAAGAAAATGTTTGTTGAACATTAGGCCCAGCTTGACAATTGCACTCCTGATTTATTCTCCATTATTCCCCTTATTATATCACTCCCCATTCCTCATTAGAAATTCTCAATTATGCTACAGCCTTATTTCTCATAAGATTTTTCTAAATATACCAATGACCACAAACGTCATTGTAAGTTTCCTTAGCAGTTTTGATGAGTCCCAATTCTCATCAAGTTTCCCAATACTATTCTACAGTCCACATTATTCATCAGAAGTTTCTCAATATGTCTAGGTCCACCACTCCTCATAAGGTCATTATTATTCCAGGATCCTTGTTCCTTATCAGAACCATCCCATACTATATGTGACTCCAATCCTCATTTCTCAGTATAATACTAGGGACTCCATTTCCCCAGGATGTTATAAATATTTAACCAATGTCCCATTGCTCATCAGAATCTTCCCAATAGTGTATCAGTTCCCTGATTCTTCATCAAAAATTTCCTAATATTATGGTACTGCTTCCAATCCCTTTGCAACTTCACTAATATCACACCAGTGCCCCTTATCGTATCAGAATTCCCATTATTATTATTGTTATCAGATGTTTTCCAATATTATATTATTGATCCCATTCTTCATCAAAATTTCCAAATATTACAGTTGTGCCTTTATTACTCTATAGGGCATTACTAACTTTACTAACAGTATAAGAGTAACCCCATTCCTCAACATATGTATCCCATTGCTGCCATTCCTCCTCAAAAATTTGCCAATATTATGTTAGTGTCTCCATTGCTCTTTATACATTCTTAAAATTATATCAGTACTTCTTTTCCTCATTATAAATTTCTGTATATGATTCTAGTTCCTCCAAGTTTCATCAGATGTTTCTCTATATTATTTCACTGCAACCATTTTCATAAGATATTTGTGAATATGCTTTCAGTTCAGTTTCACAATAAAACACCAGTACTCTTATTCATCTTCAGAATTCCTAATATTATACCAGTGCTCCCTTATTTCATCTACAATTTCCCTCATCTTATGCTATTGTCTTCCTTCATCAACAGTAGTTTATGAATATAACTGTAGTGCTTCCATTCCTCACTGAAATTTTCACAACATGATATTTCATTATCAGAAATTCCTCTTTATAATACAGTTACATAATTTCCTCATTGGAAATTTCTCATTATTATATATATGGTCTTATTGTTCATCATATGTTTTCCAGTATTTTACCACTGCCTCCTTGATCAACTGAAGTTCTCCATATGATATCAGTACCCATATTCCTCTTCAGATGTTTCCTAATATTATACCAGTGACCTCTTTCTCATCCTCTAATATCTCCATTCTTCTTCAGAAGACTTGCAATATTATACAGACTCTGAATCTTTGCCAAATTTTTTCCATTTTATACTTGTTTTGTTAATCTGCATCAACACTGTCTTATTTTCTGAACGCCCAATTCCAGTCAGAATTATATAATTATCACACCATTACATCGATTTCTCATCAGAGTTTTTATCATATTTACCATTTCCAGATACTCTTTGTATGTTTCTCCACATTGAGACAGTCCACAATTCCTTGTTAGAAGATTCCAAATATCAAACTGTTGGCCCCATTTCCTTACGATTTTTGGTCATATGATAGCAGTGCTCTTATTCATCTTCAGAAGATTTCCAATATATCATGTTTCCTCATGATCATCAGAATTTTCTCATATATTACCAGGATCCCCATTTCTTTGTGAAACTTCTTATTGGAAATTTCCCAATGCTATGTGAATGCCCCCATTCATTATCAGACATTTCTCTATTTGTTAACAGTTCCATATTCCTTTTCAAAACTTGTCCAATATTACACTATTTCACCTTCCTCCATCAGAAGTTAACCCACATGATATCAGTGCTCCTATTCCACTTCAAATTTTCCCAATATTATGCCAGTACACCCATTCATCAATATGTTTATCAATGTGGTACCAGTGAACGTATTCACATTGAAAGTTTTAACAAATGATACCAGAGTCCACATTCCTAATAAAAGTTTTCTGTTATAAAAGGAAGCCTTTGTTCATCGGAAGTTTCCCAATATTACACCAGGTTGTTCATTCCTCATATGATTTTTCTCAGTATATGGTTGCTATGTTTTCATCAGATGTTTTCCAATGTTGTGACAGTCTCCATCTTTATTAAGTTTTTCCATAAGGTTATAAGATTACTGTGATCTTATTTCTTTTCAGTGCAACAATTATTTTCATATGATTTGCCATATTTTGTCAGTGACTGATATGGAAGTTTCTTAATATTATTTCAGTGACTGGTTCATCATTAGGAGTTTCCCTGTATTATATCAGTATCTCAGCTCATCACTGGAAGTTTCACGGTATTATATGTTCTCCTTCTCTATTAGAAATTTCAGAAATGTCTCCATATGCTACCAGTACCACCATTCTTCTTCAGAAGTTTCCTCATATTATACCAGTGCCTGTATTCCTCATAGAATTTTCCCAAAATTACCATTCCCATTCCATTCCTCATATCCCATCAAATGTTTTTCATCAGAAGTTTCCCAATATTCAGCATGAATTGCCAATTATTAAAATGTGCCTCCTATCTTCATGGAATCGGTTCTATTATTGTGTCAGTGTCCCCCAGTTTTCACAAGAAGTTACGCAACATTATACAAGTGCTCCCATGTCTTATTAAAATTGCCCAAGATTATATCAATTTGGCCATTTATTTTGTGAGGATTCACTATATTATGTCAGTACTCTAAACCCTCACCATGAATTTCCACATATTATATTGATGTCTTCCTTCCTCTTCAGATGATCATTATACCATTACCTCCATTCCTCATTAGTAGTTTCTCCTTTATATAATAGTGTTCCATTCATTTTCAAAAGCCCCAATATTTATATCAGGGCCTCAAATCTTGTTTTTTTAATTTTTTTTTATTTTTGTGAATTTGAAATAAACTTGTTTATAAAAAAATCAAATCTTAATTATATTTTCATATTGTACAAAATCACAAATTGTTTATACAAGGTTTAACTCTATTAGAACACTGACTATTGCTTATTTGGAAATTCACTATATTATAACAGTGCTCACATTCCTCATCAGAAATTTGCTAATATTATACTTGTACTTTCATTCCCCTTTGGAAATGTCCCAATATTATTCATTCTACCTATCCTTCATCCAAAACTTCCAAATATTACATCAGTAACCTGAATCCTCACCAGAAATATCCACCTATTATATAAGTGTACTCTTTCCTTTCAGGAAGGTTCTCAATATTATATTATTGAAACTATTCTTAATTGGGAGATTTACAATATTTTACCAGTACAACTTCCCCATGAAATATGACCACTATTATACCCAGATCTCCATTCCTCACGGGACAGTTCCCAGTCCATCTTCCCACATTAGAATTGTCCCAATATTATATTGGTTATACTTACTTAGAAGAAGATTTCTCATAATAGTACCAGAATTCTTCATTGAAAGTTTTCAAAAATTGTACATTCATTCCTCTTACACAATTTTATAGTTATACAGTTATTCCCATTCCACATTATGTCTCTATTATACCAATGATTCCACTAAACTTCAGAATTTCTCCCAATTATATCAGTGTCTCCATTTCTCATCAAAAGTTTTTCCATATTATTCTAGAGTCCACATTCCTCATTTTAAACACCCTGGATAAGACCATAAGTTATGTGGCCACGAACATGTAAGTCATTAAATAGTGACAAGGCAATTGGAGTCAAGTATATTTCCAAAGTTTTAAATACCCTGCATGATTTGAACATTTTTTAATAATTGAGAAGATTTGTATTTAAGTAGGCATGTGCTTTTCTGCTTACAAGTTCATCTGTGTTTAGTACCCTGCCTTAATTTTATATCATGTTACTATAAGTAGACATCTAAACATTAGGCATTCTTTCAAAACAGTAAATAAATTAAACTTCATAAGCAGCATATACATTTAACCAATTTCACCCCATTGTTAATATTTGTACTCTTATGGGATTTTGCTCATTAAAAGTTTGAGTCCCAGTAACAAATCCCTAGAAACTTCCAAGAGTTTGCAGATGAACAGTAGTAAATTTATTCTTACTTCAGACTTATATTTCTAACTGATAACTTGTGGTTCACTGAGATACATTCTCCATTTTGTATAGAAAACTCAATAGCCAGGAACTACCAGGCATAAGTACCTAAAATACACATACACACAGGCAAAAGATATATGTTGTCACTTTTCAATAATAACACAGCTAAAATATAAAAATGATGCTGCAGATAGAATAATTAAATTCAGTGGCTGTGACCAAGGTCCCCAAGATCACACTCTGGTTTTTATGTATTGCTAGAGGGACTCATAGTGCTCAGCAAAACTGTTGCACTCATAGTTATGGTTTATTACAGTGAAAGGATAAAGTTCAAGATTAGTAATGGCAAAAGGTGCATGGAATGAAGTCCAGAAGAAAGGAGGTGCAAGTTGTCAGTTTTCCTCTCCCAGTGCAGTTGCATGGATTAATTTAATTCATACAGTAACCATGTTAAATATCAACACATCAAAGTTAAGACCAATCAGGGAAGATCACATGAAACTTGGCGTCCAATAATTTTACTGGGGATTAGTTAGATAGCCATGCCGCACCAATGTGTCTTACCTCAGATATTCATACTACAATTCCCCAAACCCCAAGGTCAAACTGATATGATTTGATCAAAAGCCCCAGGAATACAAAAACAAGTATTCCCAGCAATCACTTTGCTATTATAAACTATATGGGGTGGCCCAAGGTCTGAGGTATACAAATTCTTCTTATTGTTCAGGATATGCCAAGGGCTAAGAGGATATATCTTATTAACCTGTCAACAGCCAATACTGAAGATCTTTGGAATGTTCAGAGCTTGGGTAAACTAATCCTCCTGAGTTAATCCATTACGGCACAGTCCAGTCCACTGGCCCTTGACCTGGGTTGTCTTAGAGCAAGAAGATCATATTTTTTCTGAGCATCTGCATTTAGTATACCATATGTATAACGTATACAGAAATAGTATCAATATGAATAAGCTTAATAGCATTTGAAGGATTCAAGGTGGAGTAGGGATACATTTAAAGAAACAACCAACCCATCATAGAAAGCCAATACATACATTTTCATTTTCTTGTGTTAATTTGATTACTCATTTTTCACTTTGACCTACAAATATTTGTAGCTTTTAATAAACCATGGAGAACTATTTATTATAGAAATGAGGTAATTACTAAGTAAATCCAGTTTTTCCTTAAGCAAGAAAATTTTTATCAGTATTAATTCCGAGAAAGTTTTAACTCAATCTCTCAATTCATTTGATCAACAGTATCAGTATTTTCATATGATATTTTTGCATAACATTTTTTCTTTATTAGAGAAATTGTGGTTTTACAGAAAAATCATGCATAAAATATAAGATTTTCATATGTCACACTATTATTTACATGTTGAATTGCTTTGGAAAATTTATTACAATTGATGACAGCACATTTTTAGAATTCTACTATTAACTATAGTCCATTATTTAACTTAGGGTTCACTGTTTGTATAGTGTAGTTCTGCATATTATTAATTTTTTAAAAAATTCTGTTACCATTATATACAATCTAACATTTCCAATTGTAATCACATTCGTATATATAAATATATTTTAGTACTATTAATAACATTCACAATGGTGGGCTACCCTCACCCCCTTCATTACCAAAACATTACCATACTTACAATTATGAATCCTTTACATTTTAAGCCTTAACTTCCCATTCCCTATTCCTACTTCATCTACTGTTAATCCATATTTTAGGTTCTTATTTACATATAGTAGGTGAATCTCACAGACCTGCTTATGTAACACTGTATTTCATCATGGTAATGGTACAATTCAATTTAATTATGGAGGAAATATCTAAGATTTGCAGAGGTGCTTGACATTTCTTACCAACAGAATCAGCCCTTGCCTATGTACCAGATACTATTACAGAGAGGGATCATTACAATTGGTTTTTATATGGTTATTACTGGTTCCAAGTCATTTGAAAACAAAGCCAGTTCTTCTATCTCAGTCCACAGGCTTCTACTGAGATGAGTTTCTGTTGATTGTTCTTTCCTTTGAATGTTCTACATGGAGAACATGGGTGTGGTTTAGAATAGTTCTTATCTCTGCTGAATAAGGGTGTGTCTTATTCTATTCTCTTCTTGGAATGAAGACAGTCATAAATCATTGATGTAACATGTGTTCCCAGACTTGGGCATTTATGAGATTCCCATAGATATGTCCCTTGGGCCACAGAACCAAGGACATATGGACATTTCCCCATGGCTACTTTGGCCTTAATCTATTTTAAGAGGTAAGAAATCCTGTTAATTAATGGTACATACCTTTTCCAAATGCATTGGGTCGTAACCTCTTTCAGTATTATTTGTTAAGCCTGCCTGATCCATTTCAATTAAATCTCATCATCTTTCCATTCTGGCTTTCATGCTTTGTCTTCCTCCTGGAAGAGAACACCTTCAATTCTTCTTATTTAAGTTAATAAATGTGTTACTTAATAAATCTTCCAGTCAATAAATGCTTCTCATCATTCAAAATAAATTAAACTTGTCCCATAGTGCTTAGGGGACAATGTTGTTTGATCCACCATGCATGTTGTATGATTATTCCAGCATCTTCCCTCACCCTCCCTTCTTCAGATTCCCCAGAAAAAAACAGGAGAGTCTATCCAATGTGTATTCTCTATTGGCCCCTTAATCTTGAGGATGTGCACAGACATAAAAGCATATTTCTGAGAATTTGTTGGTACCAACACTCCATATTCTAACATGTCATTATTTATACAGGTATTTTATACTGATTGAAAGTAACACTCTCTGTGGGTTCAGGCATTTCTATTTAGCAAGTCCAATTAATATAGGTCTAAAAGCAAACTGGCATGTCTGCTGTTTTACAAGACTAGGTAGAAGAAGTTTCCTCAGTCAGACAATATACATCCCAATAATAAAGGTAAAGGAGATGCAAATTCTTTGCATAAAGTTTTTTCAAATATTCTGATTTTCATCCAATGTTTCCCCTTAATCCCATTAACCATTTTATGCACACATCCTCTCAATCCATAACTATAGACCCCTTTGGCACTCTACCAACAGGTTTTGGAATCAATGCACTGATTTTGTCAGAAAGTCATAGAATGAACACTTATGATATCATAAACCAATTCACCATGGATTGTTTATGTTGCATACGAACTGCTTCATCTGGGGGCTTCCACTGTCATTTAAAGGAGGGGATGACAATTTTTCTCAGGCTAAATGGAATTTGCCATGGCTTTTATCCAGTCCTCCAGACCGGCCATTGCCTCATGAATAATTGTTGCTGTGTCTGGGTCATATATAGCGATTTGTGATTGTTCAAAAATAAGCTGTGTGTCCTACATCAACCCAAACATTCCCTTACATTCTGCAGCTTTCAAAACCAAGGATACTGCTTCTAAGTTAGTCACTGTCACAAGCAATTTACATAAAGTGTTCAGAAAATTGATGACACCTATTTACAAAAGATACAACTTATTTGCATTGTAAACCTTTGTTTCAGTAGTTTCAGTTGTATCACTTCCCTCAACAAATCCTGAACTGTCTTCCTGGGGATCAGTGGTCACAGAGGTGCTATTTATTGTTCCAGCATATTTTTTCCTTTTGGTCCATGCCCTGAGGCTATGGACCACACTTCAGACTGGCTGAAATCTGAGCTTGTTGCACCACAATCCTCCTTTACTAGAGTTTAGGTATTTTAGATAACAATAATGATGGAATTGCATATTTAGCTAGTTTCTCTTTATTTTATATTTCATTATACATCAAGTCATCAAACTCCTTGAGAGGTGGGTCTATCGTTTCTAAATGCTATTGGAAGCATTTAGCGCTAATAACTGTTTTCAGAGCAGTTGCTTTTTCATCCCATAGGTGACTTGCTAGCCAATCACTCATCGATAGTTAATCAACTCCTACCCATTCATCCTTATCTTTCACAAACAATACTTTTTCCGTATTTCAATGATTCAGGTTCATTTTAGCCAATCTCACTTTTGATGCTGTTTTTTTTTTTGTCCCCAAGGCCATTCACAGGTTTGATGACACACAAGAAAGACTCAGATGACCCATAAAAGCTATTATAGTCACAATTTTGTTTTATTACAGTGAAAGGACATATAATAATATCAGCAAAGATCAAGGGTACATTGGGTGGAACCCAGGAGAGAACAGACAGGCACAAATTTCCTCTTGTCCTCTTCTTGTAGAATCATACAGTGTTTAATTCTCCCTGGAACAATGTTTAACATGTGCAATGTCTTTCTAACCAGGAAATCTCACCAGAACTTTGATGTCCAAGGTTGTTATTGGGGGTCAGTCAGGTCCTCATGCAGCATGCATGTGACTGAGCTCATCTGCTCAGAGCCCAGACCATCACCCAGAGGTCAAGCTGATTCAGCTTGGCCCCAAACTGAACACATACTTAAACAGGCAATCACCATAAATTATTGTTAGCATGAATTATCTGGCATGGGCCAACATTTTAGGTTTTCAAAGATATTCTTAACAAGCAGAATATTCCAAGGGCTCAGAAGTTATCTCCAAGCTAGTTGGGAAGACCTGTGGACTGTGCAGGATTCATACAACTCAGGCCTGATGAATTAACCCCCTACTGTACAGTGACATACTATTATTGTAATTGAGATAAACTCTTTGTGCAGTCAGAATTTTGGGGAGAGCAAGGGGACTTTCATTTTCCTAATAACTACTGTGAATTCAGCCTCTATAAAGATCCTTTCCAATCCCCTCGATAACACCAAGAAGTGTCTATATTTTTTTAAATTTTGCATTCATAAATGAGTGTAAAAGAAGTTTAATGACTTTTTAATGTTGATCTGAAGTTGTAGCCATGTCTACATACCTCAATCTTCCCATTAATAGAAAGAAAATGGTGTAAAATAAAAGACGTCATTTGGTCAAAGAATATATTCTGTCATTGGACTATTATATGTTTGGAACCAACTTTCAATTTAGAATGGCTAAATATGACAGAAAGTAACTTGGCTAAATTAATGTAATAGTGAATGGAAGATATTGGCATGGGATGCATGTGACAGAAAATGTTCAATTCAATCTTCGTTTTTAGGTAAAATAAAATGAAGTATTCATTACATGCACACTAAACTATTCCTGATTCTCTGAATCTTAGATGTATTATATTTGCCATCTGTATCTATGCATATGTTTTCCCTATAATTTAAATTCCATTTGGCTTTGTATACCTAAAGGATTCTACCATTTCTTCTAACCTTTAACTTAAACAATTTCTCTACAAAAGTACTTTGTTACCCTCCTTGGAATTTTCTACATCCTTCTTGCTCTGTGAACCCATGAATGTGCACATTTATTTTGAATTTTTATAGCTTCTTGATGATTTGGACTTTTTATCATTATGATATGTTCCTCTTTATCCCCAGTAAAAACCCTTTTCCTGAAGTCTACATTGTCTAATGAATATAGCTACTTTCACTCTTTTATTAACATTTGAATGGCATATTTTATTCCTACATTTTTCTTTAAATTATACATGTCTTAAAATTAATATGAGTTTCCTGCAGATACCTTAGATTTGGGATTTGCATTTTATTTTGTCTAACAATCTGTGCTTTTTAGTTTGGATATTTATGCCATTTACGTTCTATGTAAATATTGATATAGTGGAGTTTTATTACACTATCTTGCTATTGATTTTGTCTCTCATCTCTCTTGGTTCTTCTTTTTATCTTTTCTGTATTTTTTGCAATGGATTAGCATTTTATTATTTTTTAGTTTGCTGTACTTCTTATTTCATTATCATACTGATTCTTCTCAAGCTTACATTTCATAATCTACCTTTAAATAATGAAATTCAACTTGAAATATAACATAGGTCCTGCTTAGCCATTAACTTATTTTTCTTTCCTTCCAACATTTGTGCTATATTTATCATATTTTCTACATGTTTTCTACAGTATTTGGTACTTTTTTTTTTTTTTTTGCTTTAAACCATTGTTTACAAAACATTTTCTGTAAATAGCCAGATGGAAAATATTTATGGATTTGTGGGCCATACATTCTCGGTTGCGACAACATATTCTTTCCATTTAATATGAAAGCAGACATAGATAATATATTTTAAAATGGGCATGGCTGTGTTCCAATAAAATTTAATTTACAAAAACAGGCAGCTAGACAGGTAGGGTCCATGAATGTAATATTTCAACTTCTGTTTTATATTGTCTTTTTCAAAGAAGAAATGTAAATGACAGACAAAAGGTATTTTATGTTTACATATATTGTTTGCCATTTTTGGCAATCTCCATTCCTTTGTGTAGATGCAAAGTTACTTTTTGGTTATTTTTCTTTTTTCATCTTGAAGAACTTCCTCTAAATTTCATTATTGTCTAGATCTGCTGGTGACACATTTTCTCAACATTTGTTGAGAAACATCATCATTTCACCTTAATCAATGAAGAATATTTTTTCTAATTATATCATTCTAAGTTGGTAGATTTTTGCAACCTAAACATTATTCCTTTATCTTCTAACATGCATTTATTTTCTGATGAGAAGTCTCTGGTCATATATGTTTCCCCCCAATATGTAAAGTGTCTTTTCTTTAGCTGACTTAAAGATTTGCTCTTTATCATTGTTTTTCTTCAAGTTTATTAAGAGCAGATAACTTGTTTGATAGTTTTTCAAGTAAGTCCACAGGTGGAGAAAAATGCTTTATGATGTGCCATACCTAGAATCTCATCCATGACTGATTTAGACAATTTAGATGATGAAATTTGTGACTTTAGGGATGATGATATTTAGATTAAATAATCCATTATACAGTATGGGGGATGTTGAGGTGGGGTTAATTCACTTTTTCATGTGGCATAGATGTAGATTTGGCAGGGTCAGAGGGTGGACTGTGGTAAGCAGAACAATGGCCCTACCAAGATGTCCACACTATAATCTATGGAACCTGTGAATATGTTACATTATATCACAAAGGAGAATTAGGGTTGCAACTAAATTGAATATGAGATGGGAAAATTGTCGTTGATTACTGGTGGATCCAGTGTAATCACAAGAGTTCTTAAGTGGATGAAGGAAAAAGAAAAGATAGAGTAATTCAAAATGAGATACACTCAACCTATCATTGCTGTCTTTGAAGATGGAGAGGGACCATGAGAGAAGGAATATAGCCAATATCCAGAATCTGGAAGGTCAAGGAAATGGATTTTCCCCTAGATTCTCCACAAAGGAAAGCTACCTCATAACACGTGGATTGATATCCATGCCAGCATCTGACCTATAGAACAATATAGTAACATATTTGTCTTGTTTTAAGGACTTAACTTGTGGTACTTGGTTACAGCAGTAATAGTAAACTAATACATAAGCTTCTCCTTTTTGTTGTCTTCCTTTAAAAAGTGTAGAATTTTATTGTTTGGCATTAAATTGTTTTATCTTTTCAGTTATTCTTTGTTTCTTTATACATTATTTTTATGATTTTTAAAAATAATTTATATTAATGATACTTTAGTCTTTATAATATGAGGAGAACTTCATGGGGTCTTGAATGCTCTATGTATTCAGCAAAATTCTCCACTATGGTTGAGAATGGGTCCTTGAACCATTCCAAGCCCTGCTGGAGTTCTGTGAATACTTCAACTGATATCTCCTTCATAGAACTTTACCTTTTCATGTACTATAACTCTCCTCATGGGAGATATAGTATACAGCAACAGATTCCTGGGAAGTCTTATGTAAAATTCTGGAGATTTTATCTCTATAAGTCCCTCCTCTCCAGTATTTTCCCCACAAATTCTGGTCACCTTGCACCTACCTTGTAATTTCTTTATGATTCAATGTATTTGAAAATATGGAGAACTAAGGACTATTAAATAGTAGTTTACAATATGGGGGTCTTAGAAAAAAGCATAAAATGATGAATTGGCAAAAAAGGACTAATAATGTAATACTAATAGTTGTCCTGGTTTGAGTCCTTTCTCGACCACAGACAAATATGTTCTTAAACCAAACCTTTCCTCTGCATGTGAACTTACTGTATGTGGGACCTTTGGGTTAAATTCAATCAAGGGATCTTTTAACTAGATCACTTTTTATTAGATTGCTTCAGATAAGGCCTTTGATTAGATTAAGGGACCCAGGGGGTCACAATCCTTTTAATGGAATCTTATAAAAAAGAAAAAAAGAAAAAGAGAACAGCCATTTTCACATTGCCATGTGAGAGAGGATTCCAGGATCACCTACAGCTGCAGAAAGACAGAGAAACCTGAGAGACTGAGAGAGAGGCCAGAGGCTGGAATCAGCAGAACAGCCCAAACCTGAAGAGACAAGAACTGGGAATGGGCAAGACATGTCTGATTGTCCACAGTTGAGCTCAGGGAGAAAGTGAGCCTGGAGGAGAAGGCAGAGACTGGCCACCATTTTGCCTTGCCACATGGCAGGAATCCAGGATTGGCCGGCAGCCAACTTTTGTTTTGATAGAATCTCTTATGATGCATTGATTTGGACATTCCACAGCAATTTCAAATGCATCACATTGAGAATAATGTTAACTTGATAATTGCTGTGTGTACTATGAATGTGTTTGGGTGCATTTCATTCTTATGCCTGTGGTATATTTTCCCATTTTTATTTATTTATTTTTATTGTGGTGAAATTCAATTAACTTGAAGCAAATAATTCAGTGACCTTTTATCCTTTTAAAATGTTATGCAAATACTACTTCTAATTCCAAAATATTTTCATCACCCAAAAATAAAGCACCCATCTATTAAACAGTTACTGCCAATCTCCCTCCACCCACCCTATCCTAGCAGCCTCGATTCTGTTTACTGTTTCTATGGAATTAAATATTCTGGTTTTCTAAATGTAAGTTTAATAATATATATGTGATGTTTTGTGTTTGGTTTCTTTCAATTAACATAATGTTGCTGAGGTTCACCCGCAATGAAGCAAATCTTAGCCCTTCATTCATTTTCCTTGCTGGATACTATTCTGTTTTGTATATATACCACATTGTGTTGCCATTTATCTATTGATAAGGATATGAGTTTTCTCCAGTTTTTGGCTGTTGGGCATAGTGATTCTATAACAGGCATTTGTTTGATCACTTATTTTCAATTCTTTTGGGTATGTACCTAGAAGTGGTGCTGCTGTATTGCATCATACTCTATGCTTAATTAATATTATTATTATTATTTTTTTTACTGGGAGGTCCCGGGGATCGAACCCAGGTCCCTCATATGGGAGACGGACCTCCAACTGTTTGAGCCATATCCGTCCCCCTCTATGCTTAATTTTTGAGAAACACCCAAAGTCTTTTCCAAAGGAATTACACCATTGTAGATTGCTACCAACAATGTACAAAGGTTCTGCTTTGTCAACATACTCTCCAATGTTGTTCATATTGTTATTATTATTAATATGTGATCCTAATAATTTTGAAGAAGTATCTTCAAAAATGTGGTTTTGATTTTCATTTCCCTAAAATAATGATGTGGAAAAATTTCTAATGTGATTTTGCCCATTTGAATATCTTCTTTGGAGAAATGTCAATTCATGTTTGTCTTTTCATTGTAGAGTTGCAAGAGTATTTTACATATTCTAGACATAGACCCTTATCAGATATATGATTTGTAGATATTTTTCCCAATCTGAATGTTAATTTTTCACGACATTGATGAACTTTTGATGGACCAAAATATGTAATAATTATGAATTTCACTTCATTTTTAAAAATTTATTACTGTTGCCATATGTAAGGATGCATTATGAAATCCTTGTTCATAAATATTTATGTGTGTTTTAAGACTATTTTAATTTAAGAACTTTTATATAATTTGTTGAACAATTTGGAGCTAATTTTTGCATATGTTAATAGTTAGGGTACCCAATTAATTCTTTGGTATGTTGTTATCCAGTTGAACCTGAACCAATTGTTAGAAGCTCTAACTTTCCCCCACTGAATGGTCTATGACACTCTTGTTAAAAACCAGTTGACCATAGAATATGGTTTTGTTTCTTCACTATAACTTCTATTCCATTGTTATATACTCCTATGATAGTATCACACTATTTTAATTACAGTAGATTTGTAGTAAGTTTGAAATTGTGAGTGTAATTCTTGCAACTTTCTCTTATTTCAATATTGATTTAGCTATTGAGGACTCTAGAAATTTTGTATATATATTTTTTAATTTTTAAAGAAGCTTTCGATTACATAAGTGTTACATAAAAAATATAGGTGATTCCCATATTCCCCACCAAATCCCGTCCCACACTTTCACATAGTAACAGCATATTTCATTAATGTACATTTCTTAGAATTGATGAACACATATGGAAGGATTGCTACTTACTGTGACTATAGTTTACATTATAATTTAACTTTGCTCAGCACAATTTTATAGGACATGACAAAATGTATAATAGCCTGTATCCATTATTGCAACATTATGCAGGTCAATTCCAATGTCCCAAAAATTTCCCCATATTCCACCTATTTTTTCCTCTCCGTCCCCTCAGAACCTCTGGTGCCATGGTCTTTATATCAATTATAAATGTTCTTCCATTACTAATTTAATCTATAATAGAATAATAATAAGTCTCTTTTAGTCCATTTTTCAGTCCCTAATCTTGAAGATTATGGGTTGGTGAAGCCCACTCTGTTTCTAATTGAGAGGGGACTTAGATCCATGAGGCAAATGGATGGTGCTGTCTTGCAAGCAGTTGCAGGCACAATCTGTTCTTTGGGATGGTTGTTGTCCATCATCATCTCCTTTTTAGTTGTCCTGAGTGTGTCCAATGGATGGGAGAGTAGGTGTTGCAACTCTCCTGAAATTCAGGGCTCAACAGGCACATAAATAGACCAAAGATTTTAGTCTCTGGGACATATATTTAACAAGTATACTGCTAATATAAGTTCAAGTAAAAAGAGCAGAAGAGCCATGATGAGTTTTTATGGCTAAGAGATTTCAAAATGTGTCAGGAGGTCATTCCAGAGTTTGTGCTTAAGCTCATTTCAACAGGAACTCATTGACTGCCACATTAAATAGTGCCTCAAACAGTGGGACTCCTGAGAGTTCTAGAAACATCCTGACACAATAAGCAGGGTAGATAAGCTCAGGAATTCAGCACTCTGTCAGTAGGCCTTTCTTTGGAATTTATGCTTTCCAGTGTAACACAGTTAAACCCATTTATAATTTTGTATAAATTTGAGGGTAAGCTTTCCCATTTCTTTAAAAAATGGCTATCAGAAATTTGATATGGATTTCAAAGAATCTGTAAATCACTTTGGATAATATTGGAATATTAACAATATTAAGTATCCCAGTCATGAACATGGGACATCTTCCCATTTACTTAGGTTTTCTAAAAATTTTTTCAGCAGTGTCTTGTAGTCTGAATTGCAGAAGTCATTTAACTCTTTGTATAAATTTATTTCTAGGTATTTTATTCTTTAGATTGCTGTTATAATTGAACTTGTTTTCTTAATTTCCTTTTGCTTTGTTCATTGTTTCTGTATAGAAATGCATTGATTTTTGAGCATTGATCTTGTGCCTAATAAATTTGTTGCTTTTTTATGAACTCTAGTTGGTTTCTGTGTGTGCGTGTGTATTCTGTGCTGTTTTCTATATATAGGATTCTGTCATCTGTGAATATAAACAGTTTTACTTCTTCCTTTCCAGTGTGGATGTCCTTTATTTATTTTCCTTACCTGATTATTCTGCTTAGGACTTCTAGTGAATAGCAGTGGTGAAAGCAGTCATCTTTGTCTTATTCTTGATCTTAGAGGTAAAACATTCAGTGAATGGTATTAGCTGTGGTCTACACTGGAAAATGTTGAATCTATACTTGAGAAGATTTTGTGTTCAGCTGTTCTTGGGTGGTGTGTTCCACAGATGTCTCTTAGATATATTTGATTTACATGGTTGTTCAAGTATTCTAATCCTTAAATGCTTTTCTTTGTTGTTATACTGCTCTCAAATGATTTGTGTCTTCAGTTTAAAGCATGTCCCTTGAAGACAGTAAATTTTTGGATCCTGCCTTTTTATCCACTCTGCCAATCTCTGTCTTCACCTGGAATACTTCATTCCTTTACATGTAATGTAAACATTGAAAAGATATGACATACATTTTTTATTTTGCTACTCACTTCCCATATGTGTTATATTGTTATTTTGTTGCTGTATTTTTCCATTACTGCCTATTTTGGAGTTGGATTGATATATTCTAGTGAATAATTTTAATATTTTGTTGTTTCTTTTAATAATTACCAGTCTGCAAAAATAGACTTTTTGTTTCTTTTTTAATGGTAAGGACATTTTTATAAGAATTTTTATTCATAAGCATTATAGCCACAAGCAAAGACTCTCCCTTTCCCCTTCTTCATCCCCTGCTAACTTCAATTGCACTATATGTACTTGTGAATTTGCTATTTCCAGGTATTTCACATGAATGATACCACAACATCTATCCTTATGTGTCTTGCTTATTTCATTAAGTATGATTTTAAAAGAATCAATAAATTACATCAAATTCCAGAATCTCATTCCTTCTTATGGCCAAATATTCCATGAAATTATGTTCCACATTTTCTATATTAATTCATTTTCTGATGGGCTTTTGGTTGAATCTACCTTCTTGCTATTGTGAACAATGTTGTTAATAAGATTGGTGTGCAAGGATCTGCTTGTGTCCCTGTTTTCAATATTTTGCCGTACATATCAAGGAGTAGAATTGATATGTCACATGATAATTTAATATTAAACTTGCTAAGAACCACAGTACTATTTTCTATACTGTCTTATGATTTTAAATTTCCACAAATATTGCATGAGATACCAATTTCTCTGAATCCTCTCCAATACTTTTAATTTTTCATTTTTAAAAGGAATATGCAATCATGTAGGTATAAAGTGATATCTCATTGTGATTGATTTGCATTTCCATAATGGCTAATGATGATAAGAATTTTGTTTATGGGCTTATTGGCCATATGTACATCCTACTTTGAAAAATGTCAATTCATATTCTATGCCCAATTTAACTGGGTTATTTCACCTTTGGTTATTTATTTCCTTGTAAAAGCTAAATATATATCCTGGTATTATGCTCCTATCAAATATTTGATTCACAACTCTATATTCTTGCCTACTGTTTATATTTTAATTTTCTTGACAATCTTCTTTGATTCAAGAAATTAATTTTTAAGGAGCTAAACATATTTATTATTTCTTTTGTTGGTTATGTTTTTGGTGTCATGCCCAAGAATACATTGTCAAATGCTAAGTGATGAAATAATGCCCATACATTATTGTCTGTCCTTGATTCAATTGGGGTAAATTTTTGTATATAATGCAAGATAATGGTTTAAATTCATTCTTGAGCAAGTGGATATCCAATTTTCCCAACACTATTTGTTGAAGAGACTATTGTTTCTTCATTTCATGTATTTAGAAAATCCTTGTCAAAATGAACTGGGGATTCCTAGTCACATGTTTGAACACAAGGAATCCTGTCCGACATGGCCTGGGACAATTCATCAAATGACTTGATTTCAGAATCAAAGAGCTAGACACTTACTGGACAGAAAAACAGAACCCGAGGAAGCCTTAAAATCAAGCCAAGACCTTGGGCAAGATCGCTCTGCAGAGGTTCAAGATAGAGAAGCCAGACAGTGCCATAGCTTCCAAATTATGCACTCTCATTAAGGCATTTAAGAACTATCCTTACCCTGGGGATGATTTCAGAGAATGAATTGCTAAAGAAATTGGGGTTCCAGAGTCAAGAGTCCAAGCATAGAATCTACACAAAATATCATCAACCATGCTGACAACTATTTTATTTTTTATTTCTCTGGAATCCAAATGAGGAGGCACAGAATCAAGTTCAGTGTATCTGACATCATCACCTTGGGCACAAAATATTTCTCTCTGACTTCCTGTTAATGCAAATTTCCTCTGCGAATGCAAGTTGAGAATTCTGGAAATGATAAGCAAGACTTCAGGAGGTATAGACAAGTCCAAGAGGCACTCCACAACACTACTGAACCAGCCTGGCTCTAGAGTTAAGCAGAGCTTGAAGACAGTGAAAATAAAACTAATATATATCATTTTGCAGTGATCAGAGTAATAGTTGATTCAGGCAAAAATCAGGACTGTATATAAAAACACTGAAATGAAAGTTTTATGAAGAACAAATTATATTTGGTCTCAAAGAATTTCTCCACAGATTACTCATAAATAGAAGGAAAATTGGTGACATTTCAGTGGAGAAACTTGGCAGTCTCCACCTTAACCAAGTGCTCAAAATTCACCTCACCAACAGTTGCACAGACAGATATGAGGTGACTTCTGATGTGAAGCATCTAAAAAATACATACTGTTCTTTCTGTGGTATTCCTGTCAAAAGTGCATAAATTTAAATAAATTGATTAAAGAAATGAATTGAGGACTTCCAGGAAAATGGCATTGGAGTAGGGAGACAGGATTTAATACTTTCACCAAAAAATGGAAGAAGGCAAAAAGCAGACCAAGAGAGTGTTGTGCATCATTCAGGAGGTTAAAGGAAAGTGACATGAAGAAGCCAAAATGAAAAATGTGAGTTATTAGCCCCTGTGGATGGGAATGGCACCTCTCCCGCACCATCAAGGAATACCACCTGGATCATATTCATTCCTCACTACAGCTAACTGAGAATAGAATAGATGCTTTCCTCCCAGGGAAGAGGGGGTTATGGTGGAGGACAGGAAGTGGTTTCTTTTCAGTGGGTTTGACCGGCAGAATCCACTTTGAATCTCAGCTCTGGCCAGACCAGAATCAATAACAAGTGGAAGGCTTCAAGATATTGAGTGAAGTAAGCCAGTCACTAAAGGATAAATTACATTTTCTCACTGATATGACAAGCAAATTGACCAGACCCACAAAGCTACAGTCTGGAAGATAGGTTAACAGAGACAGAAAGAGAGTACAGGGTCATGAGCCAATACCCATATGAACAAAATCTATGATAAGGTGGAAGGGTATGGTTGGGTGGTGGATAGGCATGAGAGCAGTGCAGTGATGTCACTGGGGTTGGCAGTACTGGTCTGTGAGGGGGAGTAAGGTGGGGAGTTGGGTTGGACTATTCATGTAACTGGGGAAGGGTTTCAGGGAGGAGCAGGTGAACTCTGGGGATATGCAGGTCTGTGGTTGAAACTACAATGGCAGGAATGTTCTTTTGGCAAATATGGCAGGGGAGGGTTACTGGTGTAGCATATCAGGTGTGGGGTGATATGCGGGATAGGACACACCTGGGGCATGCTTCTATGAATCATGTAAGTGTCCATCTTTTCCTAGTATGTTAACTCAGTGGGTGGAGACCCACACAATAAACAAGAAAATATTAAATTCCCATCCTGGGGAATTCTGTTATGTTTCAATTAGAGAGACAAGAATTCCTCAAGAACGGAGGCAGTGCTTAATAAAAGAAAGCAGACCAATATGTCACTCCCTCAATATTATTGCAAGAATCTATGAATCTTATCCTTCAAAAACTAAAACTTAGTGGTTAGCACAGGTTGTGAAGGAAGGGGGAGGAAAGAATAGAATAGATGGAACATAGAGCATTTTTAAGGCATTAGAATTGCGTTGCATGATCAATAATAGATACAGAACATTTGAAGTTTCTTCAAGCCTATGAAAGTATATTGTACAAAATGTAAATCATAATGTAAATCATTGACAATGGTTATTAGCAATGTTTCAATTTTTGTTCATCATTTGTAACAAATGTACCATCCACATGTAAAATGTTCTTAATGAGAGACAGTGGAAAAGGGGGAGGGCATTGGGTATATGGGAAACCCTAAATTCTGTATGTGACTTTTCTGTAACCTAAAACTTCTTTGAAGATAAAATGAAAAAAATAAGGCACTAGGGGAATATACGGAAGAAATTGTCACTATATATACAAGATAACACATCTTACATTGCTGAAACACACAATGTATAAAAAATATTTTATTTCAATTTTTTAATTTTTTATATTTGTAATTTATTTGTT